>JARBEQ010293636.1:0-28272 GCA_030265355.1 Tritonia tetraquetra
CTCTCTCTCTCTCTCTCTCTCTCTCTCTCTCTCTCTCTCTCTCTCTCTCTCTCTCTCTCTCTCTCTCTCTCTCAGTGGGGCTACTCTCAATAATCTACAATTTTGTTTTCTTCATTCTCCAGCGGATGTCCTTCATTTTTAGTCCCACCAAGGACTGGGTCCCCAATGACGGTCAAGCAAGGTACCTGGTACCAGAGAACGGCTACCCGATGACCAAGCAAGGTGTAGATAACCCTGCCGCGTCCAAATATTAACGACAATTGGAATTAACAATTTAATCTGACTACAGCATTGCGTATTGATTCATATGTACTTTAAGATAGAAGACTATAATATATTACATCTATGTATATAAACGACAATTGTATGTCTATATAAATGCTTTGTATTATTATTATTATTATTATTATCATGTCTAATGTAAGGCGAGTTCATGTTATAGTGAATTCTTTGATGTTATACAGTGAAAAGAACGTTGGTTTGTAAACACAGGCCCTACTATTTCTTTCTGTATTAATTTCTCTTTCACCTTTCAGTAATTATTCTTTTCTTTACAAAATCATAAGCGACTTCCCTCCACTTCTTCCCTGGCATCCCTTTGATTATTCACAATATTCACTCTCCTGTCATCTTACATTAATTTTTTAAATGATAACAATAATAATAATAATAATAATAATAATAATGAATATAAGTTGTATAGCGCCAAACTCCATCAAGATGCTCAAAGGCGCTTGACAATGTCATCACGATATAACAATATCGATTGAAAACAAACAATTCATGGATTCACAGATACGAAGAATGAAAGAGTTCAGTTTTTCAGGGTTTTCTAAAAGAATAAAAAGTTTCGCAGTTTCTAGTTTTGGCTGAGAGAGAATTCCAAACAACCAGGAGCTGAGTTTGTTATCCACAGTGTATATATTTCACAGTGGTTGATCACCTGCGTGGCTTAATATTTCGATCCAGAGGAATCCAGCCTCATAGTGCTGGCTCTACACTGTAATGGTAACAGGGAACTGGATAAGAAAAAAAAGAAGAAAAGTGTATATATATTACGTACTCCCAAGGAGTATTGCATCCAGCCCCATGCCCAGCATTGCTGAACACAGTACTGGAAAAACTCTGGATCAGGGAGATAAGGCAGGCAAATGATCAGCCCACTGTGCATATTACATTTGTATAGCTATGATATAGTAGAGAGAATATTTTTTTGACAATTCTAGGACTTTTTTATCAAAATATCTTCTTTTCATAATATTCTTGCATAATTGTCTTTAGGGAGTAACAACATGTTTGATATAATGATAGTTTCATAACATTTGTAAAGATCTGGAATTGTCTGAGGAAAAGCTTGTAGTTATTCTTAACAGAATGAAATTGAAGTTTTATGAAATATGTTTTATTTCACAACCTTACACCGAAAGGTACTAAAAGGTTATTGATAAAGAAAGAAAGAAAGAAAGTTTTATTTCACATATATAGTAAACAAGAAATTTTTAGCAATTTTTTCTTAAATCTATCCCATATTGAATTTACAAATGAATTTTTACATTGACTGTACATATATTTTTCAAGTAGATTTTTAAAGATGCTTTTTCTTTACACTTTTTGTCACTGAGACTTCCAAGTCAGTAGATTAGTCATTTAAAGGTATTGAATTTCTCTTTTATGATTGGACATCTGGCTCTTACTTGTTTAGGAAACAGCTGTGTAGCGGTCACTAAAATTACCTTTCTGTGTCGATAGCGCCCTAAAACACGAAAAGAACAAAACAAACAATTAGTGATATACCAATGCCTGGCTGTGGTTGTAAATTTTTACCTAGCTTTTATCTTGGTGAGATTTTTCCCATATTTGTAAAATATTTTCCAACATAATGCACATTTTTAACTGTTTCCAGGGGGAAAAAACCTGCAACATTTTTGTCATTGTCAATAGGTGCTTTTGCATGAAAAAAAATGCTATGCCTTAGTATAATACAGCAAAATCACTCTCCCCAGCCATTTTTAGTGCGGTAAAAAAAAGGTTGAAGATTAGTTAATTCAATCCTTGGATGGCAATTGTATATTATATCATTATTGAAAGGATGATCAATGTCTAGTTTTGCCTTTAACTTGAACTCATTTTAAAAATCAATGTGTTTATGTGTCTTATCTATGTAAATATCTTGGGAATTTGATATAGGATGTCCCCAAAAATGATTCAGTAAACCTTTTGATTGGGAACATGTATACAATTCCAAATTGCAGAGGCCTTTTGATTGGGAACATGTATACAATTCCAAATTGCAAAGGAGATTGCTGCATTGCCTGCTTATTTGGAAGAAAAAAATGTTTGTTTTTTTTTAAACTTTGCTTTTTTTAAAAATTATTGTCCTCAAGAGCCTTTCATAGGATTGCTGCTTAATCTGTTGGTTTTGGGGGGTTTTTTTGGTGAATTATTTTTTAAAATTTGATTAAATTTTTTTTTTTTTAATCAAACCTTTTTTTTGTGAGGACATCCTGTAGGCATATAATCTTTTATAATCTAAGAAAAAAGTTGAATAGGATGAATATATTCGAAAGCAGTTGTACTTAAGACTTAAGGCATTCCTAACCTCTATTCCACTTTGCTGCTTCATTTTGAGCACAAAACAAACCCCAAAAACAAAAGAAACCCACAAAAAAACTGTTTTGTTCAACTGTTCATCCTTTTACCTGACCTCATTTCATTCTCCTGATTGGGATGGTTGTAGAGGAAATGTGAGGGATGGTTTTCTGGCAAGTCTGTGGAAAAATTGGGACAGTTCGAAAGTAAAATAAACTGCTTGGTTTTGATATTGATTGTTTTTAATCAGGGTAGACCTTTCCTGACAGTGTATAAATAGAGAATGATGGATCTATTGTTCGTCCTCCTTCCCGACATCTTTATGTATATAATCCTCTCACCAAAGACATACCATTGAGACTTAATGTGTGTAAAGCTCCTTTCCAGAAACTGCCTTTCCCATTCATCAACCATTTAGAATTACATTTTCACGAATGCTAAAAATCATTTCTATATATTTTGAATCATTTTGAAAGGTTGAAAATTTGTTTTGCATACTTTTTAAGCATATATTATTTGAAACACACAATAATCCATCAATGTTTTTGTATCATTCATTTTCATTTCCTTCTTCAGGTGGTTTTATTTTGTCAGTGTGTGCCAGGCAGTTAGTCCACAGTAGTAGTATGAAATCCTTAATTGAAATAGTCAAGTTCTAGGGCATTTCATTTGATCCAAGTCACCTTTTAATATTCATAGACAGCTGTCTTTCCTATCACTAGATGACGGATAATAGACAAGTCTATTCCTTCGGTATTCCAAATGCTCAAACCTCATCTCCTTTATCATCAGTTTCTATTTTAGTTTTTCTGTATCATTTTGATTTACTAACACGTTGTCTCTCGACGCATTATTGCGACACAGCGGTTTTCCTGCACTGGTCGCATTACTTTGACATCATTCCATAGTATCAAAGGAAGCAACTAAGGGACAAAAAGAGTTATCTTTCCATGTACATGTTGCTAAGCTTATCTCTGGGTTTTGCTCGATTCAAGTGATTTTTTTCTAGCATATTTTTTTCTCATTTATTTCTTCGATCTCACCTTTCAGGGTGCTTATCTTGTTAAAACACTTTGAATCGCTTGATTATGAGCTGGTCTAATGTCTCGACTTAACTTTATGATCGATTCAACACGTTTTTTTATGCAACTAGGACTAGACCCTTGTTTGGATGATTCAAAGCATATCAGTTCTATTTTTAGTTGAAATTTCTGTAGGTTGTGGATATTTAGTCATCTAATTGAAAATTATATAAATTTCCCCTCTAATTTCTCATGGTTTATAGTAATCCTTTAGCTTTCACTGAAATTTGGTGCAGTTTTATGAGGAAACTGGTGAGAAATTGATAATTTTAGGACTCTACCAGTACCACTCCATGATTCCCCTATTGCCACCTCTGTGATCTGAAGGGCCAATCACTGTTTGGGTCATAATGTGACAGCAAAGTGTTGATTTCTTATTATTTAAGAAAAAGGTAATTTCCTTCCTTTGTCATAATTTTTTGAATAAATGTATACATGATTCTGGAATAAAATGAAATTATTTTTTAAATGTTCACAAGTTAGCTTTCAGTTTCTGTGTCATGTTTCATTGCTTCTTTCTTTCTTTATCAATTCCTGATTAACCTTTCAGTGTTATATGAAAAAATAAAAACTCTGTTGACACTTCTTTTCTAGGGTGTAAATCACTTTCCTCCACATCACAAGAGTTTGTAAATAGAACTCAATAAACCTCTCATGCACTGCTTGGAAAGAAAACAGTTCGAGAAATAAAAGACGAATCATCTTTCAAGTGCCTGTAAAGAGGACAAGGGAACATGTCCTCAAGTGACCAGTTTTTTTTATTCTCATGTAACAAAATTGGAACCATTTTGAACAGCTACAGTTATGACAAGATTTGAGGTAGAGAAAGGCATTCCAGATCCCCATCACTAAACCTGATATCTAAAAAATAGTTAATGTATCCTCTTGTACTGCATGCATGGCAGTATAGGTGCCAGCCTTAGGCCACAAGTCCTTTTTGAGGCGAGAGTCGCTCGCAATGTACTGCTGCTCCAAAATCAATCCCGTTATGTTTGTAAGAATTCATCTCCTTATATGAGAGCCGAACCTGAGAAAGCAGAGATAAAAGTAGACTGCAGGCTGCAGAAATCTTTTTTTTTTAAACAATAGGCACAAATTAACACAATTTATAAGAATAGAAAGAAATCAATTAAAATGTTTGGGACATTAAAACTTGGTGAATGATACAAGAATCCCTAAAAAAATGTATTTGACTGTCAGCAACAAGGTAAATTGCCAAGAGGTAGACCAAAGAAAATTTAGAATTTGGTTATTTCCGATAGAGAAGAGAGAATGTAAACTTACCAAAGCAAAAAGAAAGATGGTCATCGATTAAGACGGAAAGATACGAGACCAGAGTATCGCATCTCGCATAAGGTGCCTTACAAATCGTACTTGATTTTGGAGTGAGTGTGTATCAGTATCAAAACGATGTCATGTATGGAAAATGAATTATCGGGACACTCAACCAATATGGATCTAAAGTAGCATTTTAAAAGCATCTATAGCAAATTTTACAACGTGGCCTTATACTATCATCAAATCTTTAAAATAACTCATGTAAGTTGATCTCTCTTTGTAGTAGTAGTATTCATTCTTACAATACAGATTATTACTGAAACTATTTCGGTCACCTTAGACCGGGATAGGGACTGACTGATCTGCTGGAATCTACTTCTGTTCTATCTTTGAACTATGTGAGTGTCGTCCCCCCTTGCCTTACTTTTTTTTACGCTTATAAATACGACCCATGTGTTGCAGGCGCCTCTTCCTAAACCTAAAACAGCAACAAACAAACAACTCCAAAATAGGAATAAATAGGGCGCTCGCAAGTGCGAAGACGGAGTAAAGAAACAAAGGACATTTTGTTTGATAAAAGAAATAAATTTATTCAATTGTCCCAAAACATCAAAATAATTTTTAAAACAAAAAACGAAACAAAAAGAAAACAGACAATGGGATTAAACATGCTGTATTCACTAACAATGAAAAACGAAAGGCCAAACTAATGTAGACATCAAGGTATAATAATAATAATTAACCTGCTACATACATCTAGATGGTCTTACTGGATGAAGACAACACAACACCCTTGGCAAGAGTGGCAAACAAACAATCAGGTTACAATGTCTTGTTGATAGACAAATGTGCAGGAAATCAAAAAGAAAGAAGTAAAATCAAAGCTCCTTCACCAGTGGTGCAATATTCCTGTAATTGACCAAACCAACTTCCTTTAATCTCTTGGTCAGGAAAAGTCAGACAAGCAGTATCCTAGCTTACTTGCTATCCTCGACATCTAGAGATAGCATCATTCATTGCTTGACATGCCAAAGTAACGTTTCATTGCAAAAGGTTTGTGTCATTACTTGTTTTACAATCAAATATTATCTTCCCACTAAGTCACATATCTTTTTACTTCAAATGGATCCACTATGAGCATCACCGATGTTGACAAACAAATTCTAAATCCTGAATCGATAGATCAGAGAACTGCAGAGGTAGTTTTCAGTCCTTGCCCAATAAATTGGAATGCAAAAACGACAAATACATTATCTGATTGGCGGTCATTGCTTTTCTGTCTCATCCAGTCTCATCATAGCCTAGATTAACAATGAGGTATATGTATAATCTACTATGCTATAAACATAGATATGGTACTAGATTCAGTTGTCAACGATGCTGGGCATAGCCCCGCTAATGACAATTCCAACTTGCCACAGGATCCACAACTTGCTTAGTTGAGACAGGGCATGTATACAAGGCAGGATTCAAACTCTGTAAAGCTTCATAAGCAATGGGCATTTGTTTCCTCCACCATTGGTCATCAAACCCAATATACCACCTTGGGGTCATTCGGTTTAGATATCAAGACCTTTGATATCCTCCCTGGAAACCCTCCTTCCCACGTCCAAAGAAACAATATAATAATTGATGCCAGCAAGATGAAAAAGTTGTGACAGAGATTTAACAGCAAAGAGCATCAATTCAACTTTGAAAAGAAAAATGATGCGCAAGTGTAAAAAAAATGATTTGAAATCAGGAAGGAGAAAGAAAAGTCTATTTGAAATGCCATGCTCATGACAATTTCTTCAATTTTGATGTAACAACAAACCTCAACAAATTTCCTTCATTCCTCACATTTACAAACAATTCTTTAAAGAGAGGAGAACATAATTATATCGAGCTAAGTTTCCCAACCTCATCTCATAATGATAATAGAGACTGAGTGTAACTTTTACCAAAAAAATCAATTTAGTTGTTATATTAAAAGACTTCTTATTGTCTGTGTTGTAAGCATACCACTTGGGAAATAGACTGGGTAAAGAGCTCATCACAACAATTATCAATTATCATTATACAGGATGAGCACAAAAAACCATCCTCAATTTCAACAAGTTATGCTATCAAAACCTATTGGCATATGTTTACATCAGATACAATAACAGTTAAAATTTCTATTCCCGGCAACATAATATCTGTGCGCCGCTGGAACCAGCACCAGGGTGCATCGCTAGAGGCAAAGGGTAGTGCGTACCACTCCAGGACAGTATAATTCAAAATGATGCTCACCTCACAGCAACGCATCTGATATGTGTTGGAATTTGTAAATTGCTAAAACAAATTGGAGTTGCCATGCTGTGCGCTTTAAGCCCAGAATTAAATGTGGAACCACCTACTAAAATCTCCATTTCTTTAGGTTCATAAGGCCGTAGGCCGGAGCTTAACCCCGGTTTCAGGAGCGTGAAGCGGATACATGACAATTTTGTCAATTTCCCGAACAGGATGCTGGTCTATCGCAGGTAACTTCCAAAATCTCATTTGAGAATTGGCACCCACTTTTACACCTGGGTCAATAGGAATAATACATTTTCTTGCCCAAGGAAAAAAAAAACGAAGTGCCTGAAGCCTGGACTCGAACCCCCACCCTCGCCATGGAAGTCTGCTGTCTAGACAGCTTGGCCATCTTGCCTCCATTCTGAAGGGGTACAACGATTCTATAAGAAGGGGGTGCATCAGTACCCTCGATCACTGTAGTACAGGGTCAATATTTGCCCAGTAACCAGCAGGCCGCACATCCCGGCCGCGTATATGAAACTTTAGGAGATCATCCAACTGTAGAATATTTCAATAAAATTTCTAAATCAAGGATAATTTATGTGCTCACCCTGTATAATCTTTCTTAATCAATTTCATTAAACCTTTCGGTGGCATACACCTTTCAGCATCAGGTTTATCTATAAAGAATAAACTTCCTCCACTCCTCTCTATTTCGACCTTATTTCTTTGCATCAACTAAAGTAATAATATATTATTGTGCAGGGAAATACTGAGACAACAGATTGACTTCAAACTAAAAGAAAGAGATAGACCCTATCTGAAACCATCCCCAAATCATACACTGCTATTCCATTACACCTTGCCTCCGAACCACAATCCTCAATAGATTCCCAACTACAAGAGTGTTAGTCTTGTTTTCATTCAGCACCCAATAGCAAAATCTATATAACTTAATAGTACAGAAAACAACAAGAAAATTAGTGAGTGCAATGAACAAAGAAATCAGAATTTCTGTCTGTCAATATCATCAATGGGAAAATGAAAACCAAGGGAAATAACAATGATAATTATCAATGTGACAACACCGACCATACAGACACAACAATTAACAACTGAGAGCTCCTTACTCCAGTAGACAGAGAGAGAGAGAAAAACATATGGAGGAAAAATTATTAAACTGACACTATTATGATGACATAAGAAACACAAATAGAACTAAAAAGTGACCAGAGCCAACAACATAAAAATGGCATTATGATACAACACCGTCAAATATCAACTATATCAATATGATCATCATTGGCATCATTACATTCAAGTACAATCATTGGTACATAAACAAATTCGAGTCAGCATCTAAAAATAATCTTAATAATTTAATAATAATAAATGTGCAAATGGATTTCTTTGGTATAAGTTACTATCAATCACAAAATATAACATTTCTAAAAGAAAAAAAAAGTAATGCAAAAAGCACACAAAAAGTAAAAAATAAGACATCAACAATTTAGTTAAAAACCTTTCACATAAACACATTGTACGCTGTCAACTCTCACACACACGTGGGTGAGTGTGCACTCACACACACATACACACACAGTCAGACAAATTGGTGGCAAGTGGATCTTAGGTATGTGTATTCAGAAAAAAACAACCGTAATACAAATTTTAAAAATACATTGAAAATAATAAAACAATATTATGAATCCATCTCTTTAAGTTTGATGGCCTTAGCCTTCTTTTTCAGTTCACTTTCTTAAAAGTAACCACCCCCATTATTATAATTTTGAATCAAAGTCCAAGCTTAGGGTGAGAACAAGCACATATTTTGATTGCATCTAGTCTAATAAATAAGTAAAAGTAATTCTAATGTTAAAAATAGTTTGTCTTGTGCATACAGACTTTGCTATGGATGATAATGCTGTATACTTGGATTCATTACCAATATCACAAACAGCCTCTTTGGTTTGGTTCAGGGAACAGCACTTATTGGGACAACAGTCATCATAATCTTTCTCACACCCCATTCATTATAACACTAAAGACTTAAGTAGACAAACATCCTTTCCACGTTCAAACTCCTGTAACAATATGACAACAATATCCCAAACAGCCCAACACACAGCCTGACGTTTCTATTCAACCTAGTATGAGAAATGTTGGGACTTTTACAATTAAACAATGCATGCTTATTTTCTGCACTGAGTTTGTTTTTGTGTGTGTCCCATTGGGAATATCATAGTCTACAAGGGGCGTTGTAGCTTAGGTAGAGCGTTTGCACAGTAATCCGATGTACCCGGGCTCAAATACTGCCTGCCGCATTATTTTCGCAGTGTCCTTGAGCAAGCACTGCACTGTGGCGACCCATCAATGGTGGTATAGGCATGAGGAGGGCAAATGTTGTTTATTGTTGTACTAACTTTGTGGTATGGATATGATTATGTATTATAATGTAATGTAGTATCTATATACTGTGTAAAGTATCATTATTAGAATTGATTGTGGATGTTTACCATTGTAAAGACAAATTTCCATAAAGGGCAAATGAAGTTAAATTTTTTTTTTAACCAGGAAAGAATCAAATTGGGGCTCCTTTTTATAAAACAACATACAAAATAACATGCACCACACATTTTCTTTTACATAAAACTTAGTACAATTTAGAATTTACCATTACAAAGCCAGCAATTCGTATATTTTTGCAGTGTTGGTTTTAAAGTTCTCTGGGTTGTTTTTTTTTGCTTTTATAAAAAATATGACTATTCCACTTTTGTCCCTTGGACTCTTTCTGTGGAATTCATTTGATACAGTGTAATGTTGCCAAAAGTTGGGACACCTAGACATCGACCCAAATGAAAGATGAGTCATGACCTCAAAATATATTGCTCAGTAAGTGTACAAAGTCAATTCTAAAACAAATTGACTCTGGTTTGGCATTACCCTGATTTAGAGACTTGAACCCTGACCCTGTAATTATAATTCCACCGAGAATAGAATGGGGAATAAAACATCAAGATGTTCAGTGAGCCACTGTCAGTCTCTGAAACGAATCATCTCTTCTGGTCAGCTTTAGACACTTCAGGAAAGCAGTGAGAGCAAAAAATAGAGCTTCTACTACATTGACATAAAAAAAACAATGATTAATTCTACGATTTTAAGATTTCTGTCATTCCCTAAAGCCAACAGGAAGAATTTTTTAAAAAAGAGAGCAAATCTTTAAAAAAATTACATGAATGGCATGTAAATAATTATGTCTAATCTGCGGTGATATCAAAACACCAGACTAAAGTAACTAAAAAAATCCAACTCAAGTACCTACTGACAGAAAATGCTAATGCTGTTTGGAATAATGCACACGATATGTATGATCGGGGTCACAAGTCAGTCTCTCTCTTTCTCTCTATCTCTCTCTCACTCTCACACACAAACACACACATGCAGCCAAGCACCCAACAAAAAAATATATATATATTGTAACTTACACATATTAAATACTTTATATATATATATATATATATATATAAATATGATAGTAATAATAATAATAATTTGTATGGATTTACATAGATAAATATAACAATGAAATAATTCACGAGTCATCTTTGGTTGTTTGATAGTAATAATAGTAACATGGATGGATAGAAAGTTGGTGAAGGATAGTGTTGGACACCACCATAGACAATAAGTGATTAAGTGACGTGACAAACCAAAACACAAAACAAGTTTAAAACATGAAATGATAGGACTTTTAACACTAATATTCTACAACTAAAGGCTGTATACACACCCTATCACTATCATCATCCATGGCTGGTATGCCATTTTAAACTAGAGAACACCAGAGTGGCTTTGACTAGCTATATCTTTTTTAAAAACAGCTACGATTTTACGATGTAAAATAGGACAAATGTACAGATTACATTTTAAAACATGGAAGGAGAGCTTTTGACTACTACTTGAATAAAACACTATGACAAGGATTAAACTGGAGCATAATATATGTCACCTAAAGGAAGTCCTTGCAGAGAGATTTCAACTTTATACAGAATAAGTAATAGTTAGGAGATCTATATTCATACACACTGGAAAAGCTGTCCCTAACTGCCACTAGAAAAAAAAGAATACAAAATTGTAAAGAGGTAAAGACCTTTTAAAAATCATACATACAGTGTTTTGCTAAAAGTCTTGATTTACTATAGACACAAATATTCTACATTACGAATAATAAACTACTCAATTCTGGCCCCAACTTTTATTGTTCTGTGGGCATATGTATGTTAATACTTGATTGCCAATTAATTTTGACCAGGCCGATCAACAAGGAGTGTACGACAAAAGTTTGGTCATGTTGCTGGACAGTAATATTCAGGAATAATCCCACAAGTAACACACACAGGTCTATCAGCCAAAGTCATTGATACTTGCTGAGGCTACCAGCTGAATTGCTGTAGGTAATTTAACTTCTCATTTCAACTTTTCTAACCCTCTTTGCTTTTCCTATTCATTCCCATACATAACCGATGAAATATTGTCAGCTATTACTATTACCAACAAAAAAAAGACTGAATTGTGGAGAACCCCAGAAATAATAAAATAGTCATACGAGTCATAGGTCATAGGTGAAAGACTTCTGACTTTCTGAAAACTCCAACAATTGACTCAACAACTGAAAATTCATAAATGTTAAAGCTGTTGAGAAAAAATAACCCCTCTTCAATAGTTTTTATCTATTAACAATGATTATCTTTGACTTTCAAGTCCTGTGATATCAAACAGAAAAATCCAGGGGCAATGAACAATTATTTCTAACCAACAATTGATTTCGAACTATAATTTTTTTTAATACTGAGACATACAAAAAGTTATCAGTATAATGCCCCTTTTGACACTTGAAGATCATTTAAGAGGCAGTCAGAGACATCTATCTTCCTTTCAATAACACTTACAACAAAAACAACCATAGCTTTTAAAGTATTTAGTGACTACTGGAAAATAACAGCAACTTTGATCTGCCAACTTTAATAAGATAAAATAAAAACACAGAAGAAAAGAAAACAACTAATATAACATGTATTAACGCTTATATGCATTGGATCACATACAATACCATCTTGATTCTGTATTGTAATGTCATAATAAGTGTTTCACAAACAATGGATCATACAATGTGAATTCAAGATGATGATGATGATGATAATATAAAACAATGAAGTGTAATACTTTGACAAATTGATTGTCTTTGTGTAGATTTCTTTGGTACTGTAGTTAAAATATAATAGCATTCAACAGGTGAGGTATGCAAGCCTCAATAAAAGAAGAACATGGCGCTTTGATATCATGATAATTAATAATAGCAATATTAATAAAAAATAGTCTCAAAGAGACAGTGAAAACAGCACCCGTGGAAGCAAGAATAAGACTAGGGCTGGCTACAAGAACTGGATTTCATCAAGCACCATCAAACATACGTAACCATATATTTATCTCTGTGACTGTAATTATAATATGATATATATATGCATCTGTAACTGTTGACTTGTCTTTAGCACCTCAGGCATAGCCTGCTAAAATACAAATAAAGAAAATCTGGCACAACACAGATAAATGAAAATAAAAAGACTAACATTCAGTTATTTTACTTGCAGTGCTCAAACATAGTTTCAACATATTCAGTCTTCCCCTATTCAAACTGTTATTGAATGCCATCTGTAGTCGACCAATGAAGACAATGTGTATTTTCCAAGCCATGTCTTACAATGACAAGAGTTGTTGTTTAGAATAGTTTACAGAATCTTTAGATTTAGAAAAAAATCAACATAATATTTTGTTCTGGTTTAAATATATTGTTGCAACAAATAATGGCCGACTCTAAAATGATAAATGATTGCCAAAAAAAAGAGTTGTGGAAGAAGTACTCAGATGACTATTTTACTTCAATCCTTGTTCTCAAGTCGCATGAAATTGATGAAGACATAGTCATTATGCACTCATGACAGTCCATTAAAACAGCTCTTATCTTGACACAAACTCATGTCAGTCCATAAAAATATCTCATATCTTGACACAAAACATACGACTAGAAACAGTGTCAACACCTTCCATCAATCTGGAATTTAATAGCTTAACTTCTGACTACTGAAAAATATGTTTCAAACTGATGATCATGTAACTATAGAGCTAAAAATGTAGCAATGACAGATGGTGGAAGCCCACAACAATTATAGGACAATGAAATATCCATGAATAAATCATGTGTGCTGTTGATAAGTGCACCGACAAAGAGTCTTCAATACTATTTATGGTCTAGACTGACAGACAATAGATGTGGACATAGACAGATGGATAAATGGATGTGAACTCTGACATTATGACACAGAAAATGTGGACACATACTGACAAAATGATAGTAAGAGATATGAAAGAATGGATAAATTGACAAATGTAGCATGTATAGGTTGAGTGAATGAGTAAATCTACACAAATCTTTGGTCAAGATGCAGGAAGAGAGGCAAAGAAAGGCATTTCTAAAACAACTGACATTGTTCAGTTCAATTCAAGATCCCGTTACATCTGGTTAACTTCTGAATAACATTAACCTATTCCCATTGGTGTCAGTCATAAAGCAAACAGACACGATTGACAGAGACAACCCTTTGGCCGACGAAAACCAACAGAGGAGAACAAGGCCCAACTTAGCTATGATTTAAACAATTAAACCGATAGTTTTAATATCTGTCCTTGCTCATAGCGTATATAAACCACACATATCTTTGGAATTGAGGAATGGAATCTCCTCTAGATAACTGAATATTGATTATTACATGATAGGGACAATTATTGCAGGATTTTCACATTTGGATTCTAAAGATCTCCAAATATACAACTATAACAGTTGTGGAATCGACATTGCAGTCATGAAATAAAGCATGATATCATTGGCGCAGGATTCTAAACAGCTAACTCACTTTTTGTAAATTTTACAGGAGAGGGAAAAAACTGAATTTAAACAATGCAGTGTTTGGTTCTTTATTCAGCTAAGCTGGGATAGCCGGCAGCTCAACAAGTTTCGAGGGTATTCAAAGGCTTTATTCGGCTAACTCAAGTTAGCTGTTTAGAATCTGATGTTTATAACGAACATTTGGATCGGTCAATTCGTATGGTGGTCTAATCATGAGTAGTACCACTCTTATTTCTGGAAAAAAAACAACACTGAAATTCAGAGTCAGCTGTTTAGAATCCTGCAGCGACGATATTTAACAGGAACTGTTTGTGAGATGTCTATAAATTGGCATTACAAATAACAGGCCTTTAGCTCTAAACTACTACATTTCATCATTATTCTTTCAAAAGTGATCAGAGATTTAAGTATGCATGTGATAAACCCTATTTCTATCTTGTTAGACAGCAGCACACATATTTTATTGAATCACACTCAAACAAACATAGAAATAACAATAAGCCACAGGTATATTATACTATGTTTGTCTAACCCTAACATTTTCTGAGCAAATGATAGGAGACTGAGGTGTTGAAAGCAGGGTAATGTTGATTCAGAACCCTTCTCTAGGCGTGCCTAGAGTATTCCTCTAACCAATTAGGAAATTGTGTTTTATTACAGTTTAAAATAGAAATGTCTTTATAGCATCAAATCCTTTAAAAACAGTGAGAAGATGAAGCAAATTATTTTCTTGGAAAAATCTGTTTAATATCTTCGATAAAATATCTCATTAAGACTATTGAGGTATAACATCTATCAAATCACAGTAAAGTTTGTATTCTCTTTTGATCAACCCTCCCTCCAGTCCCACCTTCCTATAAAATACACACACACACACACACATATTCATGCAAACCTCCCCCGCCTACTAGTTTACAACTCTTTCCTCTTTAAAAATCTCACCATTTCCATCACCAACCCCTTTCAGTTCACTTTCTCTTTATTCAAAAAGAAGAAAACAAACACAACAAACGTAACTACTTCCTCCCCCCTTAAAGAGTAAGAGAACAAAAAAAATCAATTCAAGGCAATAAGTATTTAAAGCTTCGTCTAATGCATGATCACTATACTTCAACAATAAGTATAAATGAGAAAATACAACACAATAAAATAAATCAATTTGTTTTCTCCATTTTTTGGCATGAGAGTGAAGGGGACAAAACACTACTAAAATAGAAGAGGTAATTTTCTGGCAAGGCCAGGCAGCTTGGAAAACTGGATTAGGCTTTGGTATCAGATTGTCAATGTGACAGACATAGTATTAGTAGATCAATATAACTGTTATAATTCTCGTACAACAGAAAATCATGTGTAAATGAAAATGAAATGCAATCTTAGTACTTAAATATATATGACTGTGTTGTAACAATAAAATCATTAGCTATTTCACATTCTTAAGTGCACATCAAATCTGTTTTTGATTAGAATCTTTGTTTGACCAGTAAAATAAACCAACGTAAAATACAAACAAAGAGAGACAACAAAGTAAACAGTTGCTCGTAGTATCTACAACAAGTCAATTTTTTGGCTTCACTAGCACATCACAACATTGAATAATAAACAATAAATAACAAGTCATTAATTCCCTTATATAATTTTTGTGTGAGAATGAGTGGAAGAAAGAGCAAGAAATCAGCCTCGTCCATTGACAAAAAAATCTTTTCTATAGCTTGGTGGCATTGTTCAGCTTCTACTGTAATAAGCCAGAAAATGTGATAAGTGGGGAACTGCACATCGTGCTATATCTTATTAGCACCAATCACCTAAACATTAAGTTGGTTCAAAGTGTGACCACAACAACCAAATAATGAATTATAACATTTCTTGTAAAGATTAAGGCCAGGATTAGTATAACCTAAATTTCTCAATGGCTCATGGTGTCACTTTCTTTACACTGGTATTGTGGACTTATGAAAAGAATATACATTGTGCAAATTATTAATACCAAACTTTCTTTTTTTAATATATACCAAATTATTTTTTTTACTATCTTTATTGGTCTCAGGTATATTTGATATAGTTTTTGCCACATAGCATAATACTCTAAATAATAGGGAAACAGTGTCTATAATTTGAAAAATTTATCTAAATCCCACTTAGAATTGGAATTTTCACACGTCGGTTGTGAAAACAGGTTGTGGACCAAGGTAACAACACTAGGCAAATTCAACATTTTTCAAATTTGTCAAGGTAAGGGTTAGAGCCTATCTTTTTTCTGCTATCAAACTTTGAGGAGTAGATATTATGATTTATTATGATTTTAGTCTGATACTGATACCATGGATGTGTGTTTTGTAGCTTATAAGTGTCTTTTGGTTCACTTCTATAGGTGTGTTGTCATTAATACATAACGTATGTCTGTGTACTTATTCCTGGTACGCAATGGTGTAATGAGGCTTACAATGAAATGGCTTCAAAGAATATGACTTGGTGACAATGGTGTCTAACATGCAACACACAACAGATTCTTATCATCATAAAATGAATAAAAACTGGATCCCTTCATCAAAGATGATGACATCAATCAATGTATAAAACACATTCACTGTGGTACAATATGATACAAAACTAAAATAGTCATTAAAAATATCAGAGTATAGGATGATTAAAATTAAAGCTTCACAGGATTTCTCTATGGACTAGGTCACTCAATCATCAAGGCCAACACCTTGCCCAGGTGTCAGCCTTCAAAACATAAAACTGCCCAGCACTTGGCATGGGAAGGAAATAATCATATCCACCTGGTGTGGACAAATGGGGGACAGGGAAGGGACAGACAATGACAACCGATAACAAATCATTTCATATAACTATATATACACAATGTATATATATATTACGCTATATACACAATGTATATATATATTACGCTATATACACAATGTATATATATTACGTGATTATTCTCATGAACCGTATGGTCAAGATATCCAGATCTTTTTTGAGGCAAACAAACAATTTTCATTATAACGTTTTCAACATATTTTGTGTATTGAATGGAGAAGGGAAGAGGGGGGGGGGGGGGGGGAAATGAAAACATTTATTCTTTATTTGCTTTCTCTTCAAGCGACAATGAGAAAAACGACATTTTGTATTACAGCATATGGAACTTGGATATCATCCTATTCCAAAAGTCAAAACCTTGGTGACTACATCCATTTCTCATCATCTTGAAGTAGAGGTGTATCGACTGAATCAATGAATACCTCACTTACAACAAAGCCACTTGGTAGATGACTCGAGGCTAAAATAAAAATCACAACTCTTGGAATCTGTCTGATAGAACAGGTACAGGGATGATAGAGGAGAAAACCTTTGGCATTGCACTGTGTCAATTACCGTACATGAGATTGTCTGTCTGTCTCATTCTGTGAGAATTCATTCCTTGGGAAAGGTATATAATTTATAAAAAAAGGTACGAGTCTTAGATCTGACAAACACTAAGACTAAAGGAAGGAGTGAAAAAAATAAAAATACAATAGAAATCATGGGTAGAAAGTGAGAGATAGAAATCAGTGAGCTGATTTAAGCATATTGGAGAGCAGAGCGTAATCCCTTGACAGGGAGTCATCAGTGATTCTCCCCATCTCACTGTGTCCATTGTGCGACTTCTTCTCCACAGAACTGTTACAGGATGGAACAACCGGTATGCTTAAGACGGGGTCCATTTTACGACCAGGTTGAACAACACAAGTCTCTTCTCTCCTATCTGTGGTGGGTGCTTTGGACTTGATAGAAGCAGATGCTGGGTATTTTGGTGAGGAGAGAGAGGAGGGAGTGGACGATGGATGAGTATTAGAGGATGGGTCCATAAGGAAATTGGGAAGATGGGAGTGAGAGACACGAGAGGCCTTGGAGGATGAGGAAGTATCACCCATTGGGCCACTGGCATTAAAGGTCTTCCTGGAATAATTAATAATACCAGACATTTCCTCTCCTACTCTGGCCATTTTACTAGGTGTGGGTGAACAACTAGCATCCTCCTCCTCTTCAGTTCCAGAACTTTTCTTCTCCCGTTTGCAAGGGGTATCATGATGGCCGTTACGCTCCGACACACCACTTGAGTTATCCAAATCGTGGTCTCCATCATCTCGCCTAACAGAGCTGGAGACAAAGCAGTCAGCTCGATCCCGGCTGTTACTGTGATTGATCCCCTCCCCGCTAGAGGAATGGACGGTGGAAGAATTAGCTTCTAAAACTAGAATGGTAGCACTGTCACAATCCCGACTGGCTTTCAAGTTTGCTTGGGCAATACGCAACAGATCAGCCTCATTACGAACCACCCACCGTAATTTTCCAACAGACATAATCTCAATTTCCTGATCTCCGAACAGCAGCAAGTTTTTTTCATACTTTGGTTTAATGCTAGCAGGAGGTGTCTTTGGTGACACATCCCCATTGCTAGTCAGGTCTGAGGTCCTGATAGGGAGTGGATCTTTGTCACTTTTATGGTCAGAGGCCTTCCCAAACCGAGTGCCTGGTTTTTCACTCACAGGGCGGCCATGATGGTTTTTAGAGGATCTGCCATGGAAAGATCTTGATCCTCTTTTTGGGGAATCTTTCTTATGACTCTGCTGCTGCTGCTGTTGTAAGTCTACAGCAGGACTGTCGCAGTTGATATGTCTGGATTTGGTGGTCACTGTTTGACATTCAATGTCATCCTCCCTGTCTTTTCTATCTTTAATGGTTTGAGATTCAGAAAACACCTCAGACTTGACTTTATTCTCCTTACTGGAGGCTGACAAGTCTAAAGGTGTCGGTACATTGGCAGCAGCAGCAGCTGCAGCAGCTACAGCCACAGCCCCTGCTCCACTCCAGAGTGGCTGTAAAGGAAAGTAACTCATCATGAATGGCTGAGACGCTAAGACAGGATTAGGGAACCTCGTGTTGGCCGCCATGACAGCAGCAGCAGCTGTTAGACCTCGATCTGGTAAGTTGTAATCATAGACAGGAGGAGGGATCAGGGACAGGGGTAGACCTCCAAACATGGCAGCAGGGGAGTCGATGGGCGTAGCAAGGTTGGAGGTTGAACTGGTAGAGGTGGGGTTGGCTACTGGCAAGGAAGGTTTGTGACCTGAGGCAGCAAGAGGGAGGCGAGGGGATGTGGATGATGATGCCAGTGGCGTGGAGTCCAGATTGGAAACGTTATGGGTGAGGGTATGGCTCATGGAGACAGCTGAAGACGAGACAGTTGTTGAAGTTGTTATAGTATCCAGTGCTTTCCTTCCCCGCCGCCTTGCGGGAGGAGGTTGCTGCTGTTGCTGATAATGCATTGACATAGTAGCTGGTTGTGTGTTGGGTATGGCAGGAGATGGCAAGGAGGAGGTTGATGATGGTGTTGGTAGTGCTGATGGGGATGAAGATAATATAGTAGGAGTGATACTTTGTGGAGAGAGAGATCTGACATTTTGAGGGTTGTCCGATTGTGACTGTGAATGAGATGTAGTCACAGGCTGTGAGACAGAAACCAATGGCATGGTGACAGGACAATCGCTGGGGAGTCTATCTGGAATAATGGGGGGAAACCATGGAGGTTTGGATGTCAAGGTCGTTTGTTTCGGAGAAGCATTGGATTGAATGGGCTCCTTTCCACTCTTGACATTAATATCAGGATTTAACTGGCAGTTATTTAAAGATTTGCTGAAATGGGAAACAGATGACAAAAGAGATGAGGCAGACATTTCATTCATCAAGGCAGGGTGTGGAGGTGGAAGGCCCTGGGATAAGTTGGATATGACATCATTCAGGGAGAGACGGGATGTTTCAGGTTTGCCCTTCTTCCCTGTGGGGCTGTCACTTTTGGTGATGACTAATTTACTCATTTCTACACCCTTGGAAGGCCCATTGGATGTATTAAGGAGAGGAGGGCTGGCCTTAGTAGAAGGGATGTCATCTTTCTTATCCAAACTTAACACTAAAATACAATCCTCCGAATCAGCGGGCAATTCCTGCTTGACCACAATACTAGAATCGTCAGACTGGGGTAATACAGTATCACAACTTTCATGATGTCCGGCAGGTGACAGACCAGTGTCAAAGGGAACAACTACAACTTCAACACTGGCATCATTTCTGGCTGCCTCCGTCGATGGGGACGATGAGGATGAAGATGAAGATTGCAATGGCAAACTTAAATCAAGACTAGATTGATCACTATTATCACTTTTGGAATTCAACGCATGCTGTCGTTGACCAGATGAAGGGGAGGTAGCCTCTGTTTCTGATTTCACAGAGGTTTTAGATTCCACTACGGTTTGTTTCTCATTATTGACTTCTAACGGCTTCACAACCTGGTCGTTGGTAGATTCCTGTCCACAGTTGATGGGTGTGGCAGGCTTGACGCTGTGGGCTGGAGATGACGGGGACTGCAGGTTACTGCTGCCTCCTTCAACCTCCCCGATGGGAGCCACATGTGGCATGGTGGCAATGAAATGCTTCATGGCTTCAGCATCTAAACCCATATCATCAACCTAGAAGTGACAAAAGAAGAAAACGCTTTAACAACAAATAGATATAAATGCAGACTCATATTTTCACAATTTCAAAATATTCAAGACTTGCTTTTCATTAAAGTTTTCACTGAAAAAGATAAATAAGAAAGAAAATAAATCCCCCTAGGAGTTGTATCAAAATAAATCCCCCTAGGGGTTGTATCAAAATAAATCCCCCTAGGAGTTGTATCAAAATAAATCCCCCTAGGGGTTGTATCAAAGGCCAAAGAACAGACATACTGTGTTTTGAGTACTCATAAAAATGTTTTCACTTTTTCAAAAAGCCATCACAAACATGAAACATATATAATATTTGCTAGGTAAGTAAATTATTTCTAATCCTCTGTGCTTTTCCTCTCTCTGCAGTTAGGTATGCTGGGAGGCATAATGCCATTTGTCTATTTCTCACCCTTCATAAATAAATGATTTCTAACCCTCTATGCTTTTCCTCTCCCTGTAGTTAGGTATGCCGAAAGGCATAATGCCATTTGACTATTTCTCACCCATTGTAAATAATGATTTAATGATTTCTAAACCTCTATGCTTTTCCTCTCCCTGTGATTAAGTATGCAGAGAGGCATAATGTCATTTGACTATTTCTCACCCATTGTAAATAATGATTTAATGATTTCTAAACCTCTGTACTTTTCCTCTCCCTGTGGTTAAGTATGCTGGGAGGCATAATGCTATTTGTCTATTTCTCACCTCATCTCCATCCCCATCCAAGCCTCCCCTCCTGAGAGTGAGAGTCTTGTCACGAATAATGCGGTTGATGGATGAAATACTAGGGATGTTTCTGTCACTACACACGCTGTCTTGGAGTAACCTGGAGAGAAACAAGGGCCATAATCAAACCAAGGAAGGATGGCATGCATGGTCAAAGGGAAAATGTCATACAATGGATTTGCAATGCCTACAAATAAGTAAAGAAAAAGGAAGCAAGTGTAAACAAAATAAGTAAATACATATAAGCAAGTAAAGTGAGTGAGTGAATAATCAAACCAAATTATAGTCAAGTGGGAGAATTTGATCTACTCTGAATGTATCCCTAAATACTTACAGAAACCTATCATTTGAGCTCTATTAACTTATGACAACTTGAGGACAATTTACGATTTAATTTCTGACAGCTTAAATACAGCTATTCATTTCGTCGGTATTCAGGTGTCGATGTCGGACTCAAAACCATGTCAAAGTGATTTTACCAAAAAATTAAGGAAAATCTATTTTTATTTTTTTTATTTTTTTTTGCAAACAAACATTTAAATCCATATTTTGCTAACCTTTTATATTTCATTTCTTTCAATAACTATTGTCTGATCACTGTTTTCCATATTGAACAGTGACAGACCAAATCGCTTTGTGAGAATTCTAAAAATTGACTTCTTAAATGACAGATATGGCATCCATTGACATTATTTCTGTCCCAGCAGTTTTCACATTTAAATATAAAGGCGCAGTCCATCAAATAGAAACAATCTTTTAGCTGTAGGTAATTTTCACAGATATGATGATGATGATGATGATGATGATGATGATGATGATGATGATAATGATTATATTGATTGAACAAGAAAAGCATATCATACTTCTGTCTGATTTCCCAGGCAAACATCTGTGGGTTGTCTATTTTGTATTGTTTGACCATACTGACCACATCTGGCGTGGTCACTTTTGGTTTGCTTCCCCCTATCTGACCAGGGTTGATACTACCCGTCTTGCGATACCTGGTAGGGTTAAAGAATAAGAGGAACAACTATTAACACATGAGATAGAAGTAAGCTTTCAAATCTAAGTAACCTTACTGTTATGACTAGCTAAATCATTCATAGAGAAACAAAAAAGACCCAACAAAAATAAATGCAAAATAAGAATTGGTGAAGCTCTATATCTTGTCATCAGGCTGGACAAGCAGGTTTTGGAGAGACTAAAAGTTTAAAGTTGTAGATTTTCATTTATCCCTTTGGCAACACATTATAGGTCATTTCAAAGGTGAAACCTTTGACTTATAGTCCATCTCCAATAGAATTGATTCAATTAGAAATTCACTGGGTCAGAGCCATAAAAACTCAGAGAGTCCAAAGGAAAAAATCCCCACATTGCCGCTGGGAATCAAATCCAGGACCTTCTGCTCACAAGGTGAAAATGATACCATTCCCCCTGTTGAGACTAAGTAAATACAGTAGAATTACCTTAAACCAAAATTTTGGGGACCTTCTAAATCATTTTGGTTTAAAGGCATTTTAAGCAAGGATGAAACGATACAAAGGCAAAGAAGAAACTCGTACAATTTATCAATTTCTTTGCGGTTCATGGTATTTTTCGGTTTAGCTTCTTTCGGTTTAAGGTAATTCTACTGTAGATGCTGTTAGATGTATCAGAACAATCATAGCCTTCCAAACCATTATCCAGAGAATGTCAATAAGAAAACTACAATAATAACCTGTTGAGTATTTTGCTGACACATCCGTGTGAGACCTGTAACTGCCTACTAATCTCACAGGGTCGGATGCCTTGTAAGGCCAGCTGGAGGATCTGGACACGCAGGTGTTCTGGTAATGGCCGGCCATTGGTGAACTCTCTGCCATACTGGTTGATGTTGCGGCCCCCTAGAAAAGGACAGTAAATCAATTTCATTCATAGTTCGAAAATCTCTATGGTCATGAAGATTTCTAATCTGCAGCTTATAAAAATACAAGTGTTTAAATCACGAGTGATCGAGAAGAAGAAAAAATCGAAGATGATAAATACATAAGATAAATAACTCAGTGCTTATTACTATATGAGCAAGGTCAATTCTTGAGCTTTTTCACCTGAATTTGAGATTTTACTTCACTCAAAGGTGCTTCAATTCTAAACACAAAAGTTTGGGAATTTTCCTGATTTCTGAAGAATGCAAGAGCAAAGCATTTTGAATCAAACATCACCAAATAAAGAACATCAGTCTCGTGCTGACCCCGGAAAAATTCCTTGAGATTTCTCTCTTATCATTGACAAACTTTGTTAATATCAAAGTAAGTTTAATGACATTTCACTTGTGTTTTTCTCCCCTCTCTTTCCCCCTCTCTCTCTCACTAAAACAAAAGGTATAGTAATTCATTTCATACAACTCCCATCAATCATTTTCATGTTAAACCTTTGTGTGTTGCCATTTATTTTCTTGCAGTACATTGTCTTATCTTAGTTTAAAAATCAGATATTTCCTCAAGAAAAAGAAATTCTTACCTCCTGAGTGACGTATCCTCCCTTTAATTTTACAGGAATCAGAGCCATCTTCATCCACATAAGATCCCTCTTCCAATTCAAAGCTGTCATCACTTCCTTCCTCAATCACTCCTCCTCCTCCTCCCATACCTCTCTCTTCATTCCTCTCCTCATTTCTCTCTCCTAATTTGTTGCCTACTCCTTGTCTCTCACTTCCTCCTGTTCCTCCTCCTGTCTCTCCACCACAAGAATCTCTAGAATCTTTGTCTTTTGCATTTTCAACCTGAAAAATCAAAAAAAAATGCGACTTATGTTCACTTCCTGGGATTACATTATTTCTAGTTTACTCCCAGACAAATCATAATGTTCTTAAAATTCTAATGCAATAAAACATCAAATTGAGGGTAACCAAAATTACCAACTGTCTTGTTCAAATTAGTGGATCAGACTTTTGTGAGACAACAAAATGATTAGCCCATACTGCAGGTTACATTTAACAATTCAATAAGACAAAGAGCTGCAAATTGAAATGTTTTGGCCATACCACTTGACAAGACAACTTGAAGACCATCATGCAGAGCACAGTGGAGAAAGAATACAACTTATCGAACAAAATAAACAACTGTTCGTCTCTAAAAAATTTTTTTTAAGTTTGAAGTTTAACGCCCTTTTCAACACATACAGGTCATATCAAAGGGGGTTCAGCAGAACTTGAGATGATTCCATGTGAATCTCCAGGGCAGAGTTTTGAAAACTCTGAAGTCCCAAGTCGAGTGGCTTGCCCACTGAGCCATGACACCCCCCCTGTTCCTCTCTAATCATGTGAGAGCTGATCCGTCAAGCTGAAGACAGGTCAACACAGATAAGGGCCTCAGCTTCTTGCGCCCTGCCTTCGTCAGACAAAGAAGAGTAAGTAAGGATTCCTGCTCCCCTTTCTAAATACTATTCCAGGGCTTTTCAAGGGCAGAATTATTAAATTCCAGGGCTACAAAATCCACTATTTTACCCATTAAATGTATATTTCCGGGTCATAAAACATGCAGTGACAAGTCATTTCTAACTATTCAGCTGATAGGACAAAATTCCAGGGCTTTTCCAGGGACTTTTAGTATCTTATCAAATTCCAAGAGTTATTAAGGGATCCCTGGAATTTAAATGCTGGGTAGATACCCTGGAATTGTAGTCTTTAGTACTTTTTCTTTTTCTCTTTTGACAACATCCCACCTAGCCTACTATTGATAACAGCTCAGCGAGCATCAGTACACTTACCTTGCAATTAGCCACTAGGGCCAGCAACTGCTGAGTCTGCTGTTGCTGATCTTGCTGCTGGTGCTGTTGTTGCTGCTGCTGCTGCAGAATCTGTTGTTGTATCTGTAGGTAGTGTAAATAAGGCTGTGGTATAACCAGCTGCTGTTGCTGCTGGTGATCTGTGTGAGGGGGCTGGGCTGAGGACAAGAGGGAGGCTGTCTGTTCCATGAGGACCTGCACTTCATGCTGGTCAACTTTCTCTAGGACTATGGGTGCCGATGGTGTGGATGATGTTGACGATAATACAGATGACTTCAATGATGGTGATGGTGATGTTGTGGGTGCTGTTGTTGTTGATACTGCCAGAACTACTCTCTCCTGAGTTGCACTAGACATCAGTTTCTAATCGCTTTCAATTGGTGAGCTGTTGAAGTAAAAGAATCATCTATACATATGGCCAATCACAATTACAGTACTTAATATTGAGAATCTCTATACTCATTACTCAAATCAATTAAGTGCTAATATAAGGTACAAAACATTAGGGAGTGGAACAGAGGAGATGATAATATGGACACTGATACAGGATGTTCAGGATAAACTTATCTCCCAGTCAATGTTCATCACAATTATCAAAGTGAGAAATTGAATGGGTGTAGAGTAGTGGATGACATTGTTCAGCTAAAATCTAAAACCATTATATTTATTGGATTAATTGTCTTATAGAGGAAATGTGAAAATGCTACGGCTGTTTGGTAGGACTATACAATATATCCTCATTGTGAGATGTAAAGTTGTTAGTTTTACGGCCTTGGCAAAACATTATAGGTCATAATATCAAAGACGGGACGTCTCAATTATAATCCATGTCCGATAGGACTTGATTCCATTGGAATCATCAGCGACAGAGCCATACAACTCGAGAAAGTTCAAAGGAAAAAATCCCGTCTCCACCAGGATTCAAACCCAGTACCTTCTGCTCACGAAGTGAAACTGTTACCTCGATGAGATGTTTCAAGTATCAATAAAGTGAAAAAACTAAGACTCTAACATTATGTCTATGAATAACCACGAAGAAACACTCACATCAGATGACCTTAGATCCTGTGTGTGACAGTATGGGGATCCATGGTTGGGGATTGAGGGAAAGAGGAGGGTGATCATTTCCATTTACTTCATCTACATGGGTTCAAACCCTGTTGACAAGTTTGGAGAGACGCGCACAGGATGAAGGGCTATGGCAAGGTCATATTATCATTTCTCATCACAATGAACTTGAATCTGTGAACACAATAAAAGTTTCAATATGAATGGGTTGTGTGAGATAAAGCCGGTCATGCTATCACAATATTCTATTTGACAGTCAAGTTGAGGAGAGAGACATCACTTATCAAATCATCTTCTGCTGGTCAACACCATGATGCATGAAATATGTAGACCACAGAGAAAATCTTGTATTTTTAAAATGAAACAGAAAACCCAAGCTCACAAATCACATACCGTGCAAAACAGGAAATGTTCAAATGTGTTATGTACATCCATCAAGTCTAGTAGTAACCCAGTAGAAAAAAAATCTCATAATATTCTGATCCCCAGGCATTCGTTTGTTGAAAGAGAAGTCCATCAACGCTTATGGCCCATATTGTGCCGATTAAAATGACAGGAGTTGAAAGGATGAAAAAAAGAGACCCTATTATTAGAAGCGCCCTCCCATCAATCACCGTCCTGAATTAGGTGAGCACAAAGGGGAAATGTTGAGCACCAGGGTTTAAAGTTAAAGTGTTCCCTTCCATGCAAACAATCAAAAGCATAACAGGAGCAATGTGTTGCCATAGCAGAATGGAAGTCAACACTTATGACTAGTTAACGGTTGTCTGATAAGTGCCAATGAAACGATTGCTACACAATACACTCAACTCCGCCTCCCATTATATTTCAACCAAGTTATAACTGTACAGCATCTCCTCATACCATATATGCTTCCAGTCTAACTACAGCAGGCATTCTGTCTTCATTACGCACTCTATTCATTAGTCACATGTAGTCAAAATGTTATTGAACCCCAAAGAATGAAATGCAGGAACCTCGTTGCATGCTTTTCACCTCAACAAGTTGGCCCATGTGCAACTACTTCCATTAATATCATATGAACATGCCACAACCTTTTAATAACATGATTAAATCCTTCAACAATTAAAAGAGAGTAATAATAAACTTTCTTTCTTTCTTCATCAATTCCTGATATACCTGTCGTGTCAGGTGCAATATGACAAACAGGTTCTTTTAAAATGGAGGGGAGGGTGGGGGAGGGAGAGAGAGAGGGGGGGGAGAGGAAAAGAGAGAGAGAGAGAGAGAGAGAGAGAGAGAGAGAGAGAGAGAGAGAGAGAGAGAGAGAGAGGTGTCAAGAAAAAGAAAATAAAACAAAAAACAATGTGGGATCCAGGAACTGTACGGGAGATTATTCAAACATTGCAATGGCAATCACAAGAAACAGAATGACTCCTTCCTTTTAAAAAAAAGTTCTAAAGTTTGAAGTTTTATGCCCTTTTCAACACATTATAAAGGTCATATCAAAGGCGGTTCTAAAGAATATGAGAAGATTCCATGTGAATCTCCAGGGCAGAGCCATGAAAATTCTAAAAGGACCAGAAAAAAAACCCACAATAGGCAGGCTCGAACCTGGAACTGCTTCCTATACACAGTCATAAACGAACAACTGGAAATCCCCATCCCATATTATTTCAGTACACTGGCCCAAACCAATCAAGAAATGTTCACAAAATTCGACCAATCTCTGGCCAGAATGGACGCCTATTTGGTTGAGGATTTTCCCCCTAAAACATGACCATAAAAGAATGGAACAAATTAACCAAAGATATTATAAATAGTGAACATGCGACATCTTTAAATTGATACTATGGGGTCTACACAGTGTGACTATTTTAGACAGATCAATCTGATGTTTTATGTGTGCATTTTGTAAGATTTGCTATCATGGGTAGGTATGCCTTTTTGGACCTGAATGGATAGAAATAAACATGTGTGTGGTGTGTGTGCGTGTGAGAGAGAGAGAGAGAGAGAGAGAGAGAGAGAGAGAGAGAGAGAGAGAGAGAGAGAGAGAGAG
>JARBEQ010293637.1:0-17542 GCA_030265355.1 Tritonia tetraquetra
TGAGGGGGATAGAAGACAAAGGAAAGAGTGTGGACTGGTTTAGCACCCCCCGGCCCACAGAAGGGGTCCCGCCAACCACCCGCATCAAATTATTGCATAATCATTGTGACAAAAGCATGAAAACAATTCAACATTTCAAGGTTCTTGTTTATACGCAGGAAAACAAAACAACATATCGCTAGAAAAGTTCTAACGTTTGAAATTTTACGCCCATTTCAATACACTAAGGCCAATCAAAGGCAAATTTTTGCTATAAGGAAATCAACATAGAAAAAGCCAATTTAACATGGCAAACTCGTCAAGCAAGGTGGTGAGTATCATTTAGTTGTTTCTGTTGTAAAATCAACTTGTTTATTATTATGCTTAAGAACAGATTCAGACTACTGTATTGCCATAGTGCAAACAGCTTGATCAAGTGTATAAAACTCATACAGACATTTGGGCTGAATGAATAAAAACAAATTTGAAATCATCATTTATTGAATAAAATACTCTATAGCGCAGTTATCTGATTTCATCAGTAATCATAATTGAAAATCTTTCAACAAAACAAAAGATGATATATCACAATGACCATCCCACCTACTTAACAAGAGTGCAAATTGCAACTTAAGATTAACTGGAATGGTACCACTTGAAAAACACAGTACTTAGTTTACCTGGGAGTCACCCTTGATCGAACTCTACCTTACAGAGAATATTGCAGAAAAACAAAAATGAAAATAAGCTCCAGAAATAATCTACTGCAAAAACTGACAGGTACCCGATAGTTTTTTGTTGTTGCTGTTTTAGGGCTCTATCGACACAAGTAGATCATTTCAGCACCCGCCACACGGCTCCAAACAAATCACAGGTAACTAGATGCCACCCATAGACCACTAGGAAAGATGCGAAGTCCATGGGTGACACCCATCGCTGGGGGAGCTGCACCCCCAGTTGGTGCACAGGGCCCATTTATAAACCCCAGACCTGTGTGGGGTAGAAAAAGGAAAGAGAGAAAACAGAGCAAGATCAGAAAAGATGCCACTCATGGACCACTAGGAATGATGTAGTCCATGGGCGGCAACTATCATTGGGAGGGTTTCACCCCCTGTTGATGAACAGAGGACCTATTTATTTTACCACCACGGGTCCCCATGGATTTACTCTGGATCAATATATTAGGCCAAGCAGGTGATCAGCCCACTGTGACTTTTTTGCGCTAGGAATTCATTTTGACCATACTCTACTCAATTTCCAACTGCCAAGGGTTCCGATAGGAATAGGTTCTTGATCCCACCTACCTGAATAGGATCAGGGGAGTGGCGTATAGGTTTTCACAGAGTTTCACGGAGAAAAATAACCGACGCTGCCGGGAATCAAACCATGTACTTTCGCTTCTGAGGCAAGAACCATACCTCTACGCCACTGGGACCCCTGAATGACTATAGTACGTTTCAAAATTCCAGTCGTAGAGGCTTATATATTTAAAACTATATGTTGTATACCAATACATGGCCATTAAAAATAACCAAGAGCAAACAAAAATATTGTTTGCCGCTTCAAATCGGCCTTAATTAAAGATCTCTCCTATTAGCGCTATATCAATAACTCCCACCGCCCCAAATACAAGTGTTTTTAATTTTTACAGTACATTATTATAAACAAATTATTGTTCGCAACATAACACAGTCAAAACAGTTAACCCTTTTCACGTTTTTCATGTACAGCGACTACAATGTTACATCGCCAAAGTGTATATTGTAAAACCTCTGAAAGTTAGGATCAAGCACTGTTTATTTTTTAATATAGCACTAATAAACAAAAATTGATCAAAAGGTTGATTTCAAACAAGAAAAAATATTTTTGTTTGGTCATGGATAAATGGAATGACCAGGCACTTACTTGAGATACAACAGGTGGTTTTAGAGATACAGGCCTTCAAGCCTGGACATGAATCAAATACTGAATTCTGTTTTCTTCAAAAACAAATAATGTATCACTACATAGCTATCAAAGGGTGAAAGGAGCTTCTGGTTACATTCGACGGAACAGCGAAAAAAAAAAAGAATGAAATAAAGCAAGCACAGGTGAGAAAAAAAATCGATCCACACCAGTATATACACTGATCAAACGTAAAACAAGATTATGAATTTTTGGTTCTCTTATTGTAAAGGTTTTTGCTTTGTTCTTTGCCCTTTGAAATATAATTTTGTTTTAAACCCAAGAACACCTGAGAGAAAGAAGGAAATAGAAAGACATGGTATGTATAAAAATTCCCCATAATATAATGCATCTCCACTACGACTAAGAGCTAAGTTCTTAGACTGTGATAGTCGTGGTAGTGATTGGGTCGCCAAACGGTTTCGAGAAGAGGGCCTCCCGTGTCTCCTCGTCTTATTGATGCATTCAGTCTCTTTTCTGGTGATCAAAATCAAACAATAATATATTCGTTAACATAGTAATGCAAGATAGACAAGTAGCCACTGCCTTATATACTGCACACATACGAAAGATATAGAAAACATTAATCAACCCTTACATTGCCACTTTTGACAAAAGTCACGACAAAAAGAAAAAATTCACAAGGGTGCGAAAAAAAGACAAATGTTTAATTCTAACAAGTGAACGTATTTCACGAGTGATCTCCCTTGGACCATACTAACTTACAACCTTATGAATTTTTCTACCCCAACAATTCATACTCAGGTGAAATTTAGATCACATTTTCAAATTGTGACTACTGCTTTCCAACTATTACCTATCATTCAAGTGAGTAATGTTATCTAATGCTAGAAATCAGATTCTAGTGAGCCTCTTGGTCATTTATAAAATAGCTCTGAAAATTTCATAGACATTCAGGGGATATATAATTTCATGAATGACTGGGGAAAAAAGAATGTGAATACAGACAATGTTATTTATATATCAAAAGAAGAGCTGTACAGCAAGATGGAAGTATGTTGGAGAATCATTAAAGCAACAAGGTGCAAATTTTTTAAAATCTTTCTTTTTTAATGTCTGGAGTGAGTCACTCTTTTTTTTAAAAAAGGAAAAGTTTAAAATCAATCCAAAATGTTGAAAAGGCAAAGCCTTCTACCTTTCTTATCCAATTCCCTTTTACCATTAGAGTGTAGGGCCAGATCAAGATATTAAGCCAAGCAGGTGATCAATCCAGTGTGAAAAGCCTTCCACCTATCGCAGTTATTCTAATACTCTGGAGGAGCGAAATGTGAGTTCCTTTTAATTTCTCTGTTACTTCTCTGCTGAACTGCTGTACATTAAAAAAAAAAGACAAACTTACGTTTGACGACCTTCTTCTTCTTCTGTTTACCCGTTAACCTCAGGGTAAGGTAAAAGAAAAGAGGAGAGGATGCCACAACAAGAGCAATGACTATGATGGGGGCTGGTTCACTTGAGTGACAGCTACAGTTGTAAGGGTGACTCCACATCAAACGGGTGTAATTCATCTAAACAGAAGAAAAAGTTTAAAGTTGTTAGTTATCTCTGATAGGACTTGATTCTATTGGAATCATCAGGGTCAGAGCCGTAAAACTTGAGAAAGTTCAAAGGAAAAAATCCCAACGTCGCTGCTGGGATTCGAACCCAGTACCTTATGCTCGTGAAGTGAAAGCGCTAATTACTGTGCCACGAGCCCCCCACCCCTTAAACAGAAGGAAGTTTTTTATCATAAGCATCACACCTGAGACCATACAGGCCTGAGATATAAAAGATTGTATCTAAATAAATAGCAAATATCAATAATTAAACAAGGATGTAGCAATGAAGCGGTAACAGTTCCATGTTGTGCACAAAAGATCCTGTGTTCGAAACCCACGGCGACTCACAGGATTCCTTGTGGAGTCAAGTCCTACAGGAAATGGACTATAATTGGAGGTCCAGCTATTGATGAGTTACTAAGGGCGTAAATTTTACAACTTTAAAAAATAGATAAGCACAAGGCAATAACCAATTGTTGCACTGCATAGAAATGTTTTATAGAAATATTTGAATTGAGAAGCAAAATTTTATGACTCTTTCTCTGAACATCTCCATCAGCTATATGAAAAAAACCCTAGAATTTCCGTATTGAATACTTACTCTATCCACGATATCCATACAAACGTCGCCCCCTAGCTTGGATGACATGTCGTTGTAGTGATTATTCAAATCTGTATAATTTTGCAAACAAAGCGTACAGACATTCAACGGCACATCCGGGTGTGGGTGAAAGACCAGATGATCCTGTGGATAATAATTTAAAAATTCTCTTGCAATAAATGTGGTAGAATCCATTCAAGAAATATATATTATAGTCCACACTTGGAAATGAATTTCTAGCTGCATGCTTCTGTGGTCTGACATGGTCTGTCAGGTTAACAAAGTTAAAAAAAGAAAGAAAAAGAACAAAAAAAGTCAAAGAAGCATAGATTGTCTTCATAATTGCAACTTTATAGAGGATGGTGCTAGGATCACAAAAGCTGAAACATATTAAAGCTATATCCATCATACAAAAAAATCGATTTTCCATTGAAAGAAAGTTTGGAAGAGATTGGTATAATTATCAAGAATAAGATAAAATTCCATCGAATATTTACATCTAATCATTGTTCCGAATCAAGGTCAATTCTTTTACTAAAATCAACTCACAAGCAATAGTTTTTCCTCCCAGACAACTGAAAAATGCCGGGTTAAAAAAAATAAATCACCCTGACCCAGTTTATTAAGATATAAAAAAATTTGATCATGGCAGTCAGAGAGTTAACACTATCATTTCATCTGTTTTAAATTGTGCAATGCCGTACAAAAGAAAAAAAGCCGAAACACAAATGAAAGAAACAAATCATGGAACAACTCACCTCTAGACTTGCATTCATGCAGACAGACAAATTGTTGAACAGTTGTAGAAAACGGATAACACTCTCTTGAAAATGAAAGGTGACATTTTTTGAAGAATGATCTATAGTGACATTTTCAAAACAATCTGAAAAAAGTAAGAGGAATAACACAGTAAATCCTTGGGATCCACAACCACCAAGAAGCCACAGACACACATTAACAGATGGGAAGGTATCTCTGCTCTCCTATATAAGTATCCCCCTGAGGTGTCATCGTGCTGCTGGAGCCGATTTACCGTTTTGGGACGGTAAAGATAGCGGCAGCCAGTGGCAGAGAAAGGTGAAATAAAGGATTTTGTGTGGGGAGTGTGGTGTGTTGTATTGTTTATACATGAATGCTGTATTGTTTGTACATTGTGTATTTATGTAAGAGCGTGAGCAGAGAAGGATAAAAAATGAGATAGTATTATCAACATATATAAATGAAATAAGGGGTCCCAGTGGCGCAGAGGTACGATTCTTGTCTCTGAAGCGAAAGGTACATGGTTCGATTCCCGGCAGCGTCCGGTATTTTTCTCAGTGAAACTCGGTGAAAAACTATATATGCCACTCCCCTGATCCTATTCAGGTAGGTGGGATCAAAGAACCTAGTCATATCGGAGACGAACGATAAACTCGGAGGTCCCGTGTGCACGTTAAAGAATCCTTGTCAGTTAAAAATTGATAAGAGTAGGCTGTAAGGCCGCTGTCCGGGCAAAATTAATCCCTATCACAAAGGTCACAGTGGCTTGATCACCTGCTTGGCTTAATATCTTGATCCAGAGAAATCCAGCGTCATAGTGCTGGCCCTACTCTAATGGTAAAAGGGAATGCTTCTTTACGGCCAGCGCACTAAGGCTGGTGCTTGGTTTAACAATAAGAATTTAATTGTTATAATGATAATAATAATAATTATAAAATAGTTATAATGATAATAAATATATCAATAACATTAATAATTACGATAATGATAATAGTAATGATATTAACAATGATAACAATAATAATAATAATAAGGATAATAACAATAACAGTAATGTAATAATGATAAGAAGAAGAATGATAAAATACTTATAATAATAATTATAACAATAATATTAATAATAAAGATAATGGTAATGATATCAATAATGATAATAATTATGAAAATAATTATAATGATAATATGAGAATAATGCTAATGCTAATAATAAATGTGTATTGTCCACAAGGCAATTTATTTTTGGTTAGACTTACCACATATTCAATGGTACAAACATTTACATATCAGTACAATACACTTACATAAACACACACACACACACGTATCGCATTGGATTCATTCCTGACAGCCGACAAAAAGCACTCGGTTACATTTGTCAATGACATTTCATGCCTTAACAAAAAAACAAATAGATGAAAACATGCAACGCTAATCACACTTAAAATGCCCAAAGACACGCACACACGCGCAGGCATTCTCAATCACCGACCAACATACAATATATAACATTACGGTGAGTTTTGTTCGGTTTTCCATAAAAAACAAAAGGGCAATATAAGAATTATTTATTTACTTCTTTTTCTGCCCACCACTATCCAGAAATTCTCTACAAAATTGAAATAGTTTTGCATTGAGACGCATGTGGCTTGTAGCTACCTCCCTGAGTTAAGGGTGACTATGGGATGCATGATAATAAGGTTAAGGGGTCATCTTCCCCTCTCTTACCTCTCCAATGAAGAACAGGAACATAATAAGATGATTGACTTTTTTGTTGTTATTACACTATTTGATATTTTACTTTCGCCATTAATGATATAGTTAGTTTTATTTCATTATCGAAACCGCATTATACCTTAAGGAGTGTTGTGACCAACTCCACATTCAGCATTGCTGAACACAGTGCTCGAAGAACTTTGGATCAGGTAGATAACTCCCTGTACAAATTTCCAGAAATGGATAAATAAAGTTAATCTTATCTAATCTTTTAAGACAAGTAGGTGATCAGCATATTGTGCCCTGAACCTTAAATGGCACAATGAGCGTCACATTTTTTAGTTATAATAATATTTACTGTTGCCTTGGTGGTAAGCTATATATAAGAAAACTGAGCAGATTTTGCCACATAAGGTGGGTCGAATTCATTGCGCTAGTAACTGATGGACACTGGGTTTTATTTAACACCAAATCCCTGCAAGGAAAGGAAGGGGCGGGGCCATTGTTTACCTCAATTTCAATATCATGAAATGATCAAAAGAAAATATGTCATTTTTTGGATTGGACATTCATCTATCACAGATTACTGAAATGGGCCTTGAAATCATGAACCTCACCAAGGAAGTATCATGCCTTAACCACCTGGCCAATTAACAAAGCAAAGAGAAGAATCGACTATATAATATATATCTAACAGCGATGCGTTGACCAATCAGAACGTACAATTTGGGGATATTTTTGTTTGCTGAGCGAAATAGAAAGGACAAATAAAAAAATATGTGAATTTATCTAATAAAAGTCAGACGACAATCATATCACATTGAATTGTACAATCCCCTTTCTTTCTCTCTTAATCGTTCAGACTAATTAATAATTTCCTCCACTGATTTCTATCACTAACTAGTCTTTCTTTTTGCTTCGGTTGCGTTAGTAACTGATGGACACTGGCATTTTCCACAATTCGAATCAATGTCCTTGCTCATTACTTTGTTCCTGTGTGTTCCCGTCTGCATTACAGACAGATTGATCTGAAAAAAGTTCTAAAGTTTGATGTTTTACACCCTATTCAACACATAAAGTCACATCAAAGGCAGTCCTAAAGAAATTGAAAAGATTCCGTGTGAATCTTCAGGACAGAGCCATGAAAACTCAGAAAAGACCAGAAAAAACCATCGCAAAGCAAGCTCGAAAACCTGGTCCTCCGAGTCCAAAGTCAAATGACTTGACCGCTGAGCCACAGGCACCCCCTCAGATTGATCTAGATTACTGTTTCTTATTCTAGCATAGACATGTATGACAATAAATTTTTGAGAAAAATTGAAAATTTCAAAGAAAAAGTCCTATTTCAAGCATGTTAAATGGACAAAAAACAGACTCTGTGGTACGTTTTAATCCCCAGTATACGGATAGGGTTAAGGAATGTAAAATCTTACCTGAACATGCAGACTGTGTCCAAATATCTACTATATTTTGTTGCATTATTGGAATAATCTGCACTCGATCTGACTTCATGTATCTAATGCGACATTTGTCAAGGTCTTTGTCAGTCTGACGAAGGAAAAGGATTAAATACATACAAGTTAATTTAACTAAGAATCAAAACTTTTACACAGAGATGGTCATCAAGTAAGTTTGCTTCAGCATACTAAGATCATCTCCAAAGTGTAGAAGGGATCTCTTTAGGCAGATTCAGATGAAAAACTTTATTCAATTAAAAAATCTATCACTGTCATCATCCTTTGCATCCACCTGACACCAATAAAAAGTAGAACATGAAGGAACACATAGAGAAGCTAGTGTCAAGGTAACAATAAAATTGGATCTACACAAGAAGCTTAGAGTGGCAGCAAAAATATAATCAAGGAGGGGATCTCTTTTATTCATTTTGTAAAAATTAAAGAAAACCTGTCTTAGAAACTCTACAATCCCAAGAATTTTGGACAGGAGTTTTTCAGATCAGAACCCCTGGTTTGAGGGTAAGGTTTTAAGGGTATTTTTTTTTTTTTAATATGTTTTTGAACATTTTGAAGTCTTTGGGAGAACCAGTGTAGGTTGATGCAGAAATGCCTTGGATGACAAACACAGAGATTAAACTAAACCTGTTGTACAGGTTGATGAAATTGATGAAAAAGACCAACTTGAAGCATGAATTTTCCACAAGTTTTACTACCATGGCGATTTCATCATGTATTATCATTATGACATGAAATTATAGTGACTAATTTCAATTATCCTGATTGTTTTTCCTCAGGATCAAGTTCATTCCCACCAGTCTCACACCTAAGGATAATCCAACACATACTGGTTTATCACTTGTAAAAAGATTATAACAAAAAGACAATTTCTAATCAAAACCCCATAATCTACTCTCAGACGAACCAGATCACTAAGAGAAAACGAAAGTAGAACTCAAACTCTAGAACGTGGACATTCGTAACAGTAGACTAGATACCAGCGAAGCCGTTGACATCAGACCGAGTGACTAAATGAATACTAGATTTCAAATTTAAAAATTCAATCGAATCTATACTTGTCTAAATTTAGCTAGGCACTAAACAAAGTGTAAATGGGAAGCTGAAGTAGCGGAGATGGAGTGAAATCTTTGAGAACAATGACAGAATTATTTCTGATTCTTATATCGTACTCACAGAATACAAAGTAAATAGATTATATAGATAGTAGCGTTTCTTAAATAAAAATTGTATTAAATCATCCGAGTATCGATATTACTATACTACAGTATGCATGTGTCAACAAATAATAATATAGCGTTTCTTTTCACTGCTGATAGAGTTCCCTAACACATCAGGTAAATTTGTGATTTCGCAGAAAATAAGTTCTAATCACTTGAAACGTCTTCGCTAACCATCTAACGAAGATCCTACTCCCAAAGAGAAAAAAATAGGTCAAAATCTGCGTCTTTCACTTCAAAAATCCATTTTTCCTGACCTTATTCTAAAATTCAAGATCTTTAGCCTTTTATCTTTTTTTTGCGAACAGAGCAAAAATCAAGACTTTTTCCCGCTTTCCTGACAGCGTGGGAACCCTGGTTATAGTTGTAGCAATCCGTGCACCTCACAAGATTTTTTATACCCAAGTCAACATTACTCTCATCCTCAATCCTTATCCATCAAATAACCTACAGTAAATGTTTTAAGTTGTGTACAATATATGCACTGGCTAACTTCAAGCTGCTACTGGTCTCAATATCGACCAAAATCAAAAAGTATTAAGATAAATTAAAGTTGAAGCTTATTTTCTTTGCTTTCTAAATGTGTATTTCTCAGCCTCTACTGGAAATTATTAAGTTTAAAAAGAGCATGTGCATACTATGCAGAATATGAAACAGGCTGGACACAAACAGACTACAGAGTCAGATTGTTACGAAAATTTCAGTAGCCTATTCGGCATTTCATTATAAATAATAATAATCTACAGTTGAACATGGATTCATCAAATTCGCAGCGACACAGAAGTAGTTAGAATAGTAAACTGGCAGGCTTTCAGTTGAGACAGGAAAAAATTGCTTCGCAATAGTAAGTAGACTAGTCTATCTTAATCTTAGACAAAGTTTGAAGAAACCTTGAGTTTTGTGTAAAATAGACGTCTAAATGCAAAGAAAATAGGAAATATATAATTGATGACACAGTTTGTTTGGAGGAGCTGTGAATTAGAAGAATGTGTGTTGCACTGTGCTAATCATCTCCTTAAGTTTCATGTAATTATCTGACTGAAATTAAAATGAAAAGTAAATAAACGAGGACTCACAACAAGATCTTTGTAAATCGCTGAAGTTATGGCATGTTCTTGAACACAGTTCTCACACATCCGAAAAGGTTCTGCATATTCTAGTTCACAATGTGAAAATTCTCCTGCATATTTACTGTATTCTTCGAAGAATGCCTTGCATTTTTCTGTAATTGGCTTTTCCTGGATATTCCTGTCCATAACATCATTCCCATTGTCTAAGTTGTGTGATAGTGTCAATCCACAATGTATCAGAAGTACAGTAAATAAAGCCTTTGCTGGTATCACTTCATGTAGAATTCCCATGATTTACGTTGTGTAACAATAGAACTGTCTATGAAAGAGTTGAAAAGATTATAGAAACATTGCGCAGTCTCTAACCTCTAAGTGAGAGTGCGTGAGGTAGATAGTCTAGGCCTAGGCCTGAGTCCAAGCAAAATTCAGTCAGTTGAATCAGCAATGAAAAACAAGTCTTTCAAATGAGTCGATATGATATCAGCACTACTGTTATTACAGTAATGTTCCTACATTAATGAAAGTCAAAAGAAAAATAGCGTAAAATGTAGATATATATAAGTTGTTCTGCATCCTGCAACTGCAACGGTTTGTTGACGACAACAGGGTGAGTCAATTCAATACGATGTCAATTTTACTATTCACGTGATGTAGAAATTTATCACAGCGTAGCAGTACAAGCGGTTCATGTTTGAGGACATAATCGATTGCTATTTTATAGGATCCCTTTGATGCTTCCCTTACCTCCATTTCATTTCAGATAAAACTTCTCTCGCTCTTCCCATGGCGACTTTTCTGATAATCTGTCGACCTCATAACATACCTATGATAGCTAGATGATCTTTGGCTAGATCATCGTAATTGATGGGTCATCATCTCATATAATAATGGTAGCACTAGGCAGATAAGTATTACTATCGCATACAACTATCATTTGGAGGAAATGATTTCCCGGTGTCACGTAAACAACGGAAAACCCATCCTATTCCAATAATTGCTATTTATATGTTTATTTTTCGGGGAGAAAATGAAAGTCTAAGATGATGGGATAATCACGAGAGATAGTCGCTTACGAGGTAGAGTACAGTACTTGAGAAGTAATTAATATGAAAATGGAGCCGTCGTAGGAGTAAACAAAATTCTCCCCGCCACGAAAGCAGTCTTTTTTTCCTGGGATAAAAACACTCCCTTCAGGAAAACAACACTCCCTTACGGAGGAAAAAAACACACACTCCTTTCGCTGAAGGCAGTCTCTTTAGTTTTCATTCGGCGGTGATGGCGGTGGTTGTGGAGTAACACGAGCTAACTCCATTTATGCTGGGTTTAATTAAATGTTTTATTATTATCATGATTATTATTATAGTTATTATCATTATTGTTTTTATTAGTATCATGATTATCATGATTATTGTTATTTTTGTTATCATTATTATCATTATCATGTTTATTGTTATTATTATCTTCATTATAATTCTTATTATTACTATTGCTATTATCATTATCATCATTATTTTATCATTATTATCATCATCGTTACTGTTTTTCGTCCACACTAGCGGTTCTGAGAGAAATTCTTTCGACAATAAACCAATTAAAACATCCATCCACGCACCAAATTTCACTGTTAAGTATAAAATGATCATACAATCATTATCACCATCTTCATCATTATAATCATCATTGTTACCAGCACCGTCGTTGTCTTTCCATGATCCATATTAATTGTCATCATCATTATCTTCAGCATCATCATATTCATTGTTATCATCATCATCAACAGAGTAATAGTATGAGTAGTAGTAGTAGTAGTAGTAGTAGTAGTAGTAATGGTAGTGGTAGTGGTGGTAGTAGTAGTAGTAGTAGTAGTAGTAGTAGTAGTGGTAGTGGTGTAGTAGTAGTAGTAGTAGTAGTAGTATGTAGTAGTAAAATTAGTTGTAGTAGTAGTGGTGGTGGTGGTGGTGGTAGTCGTCGTAGTAGTAGTATATGAACTCACAAAATGACGAAAATGAAAAATATAACAAGCTATGTAGACAGTACAAGAGATGACAAAAAAAAAAAACAAACGAAAAGAAATAGAGAATAATATTTTGTATTCGAGCTGAAATCCATCAATGTCATAATTTCTTTTGATCGACGCCAGAAATCCGCCGACGAGGGGGCGTCCGTAGTGTGGCGATTAAGTGTAAAATCGCAAAATGCGCGTAAGATCCTGGGTTCGAATCCCGGCCTGGATTTTTTTCTTTTGGACTGTCTCGAGTCTTCATGCCTTTGACCTTATATATTTATTATGAAACCAAGTCATATCGGAGACGGACTATAAATTGAACGTCCCGACTTTGATATGACCTATAATGAGCTGCCAAGGGCGTAATACTAACATCTTTAAACTTTAGACAGACGATGAGTTTGTATAGGTGGCGGAGTGGGCAAGGGGGGTGAAAAAGACATGAAACGCCGGGTTGACATTCCAAGGAGAGAATGTTTATGGCATGCGCTGGAAAAGAGTTGCTCTCCATGTTTTACTCAGCGTTAGCAATAGCGTTTACAAGAATTGACTTTCACCAAGTAAACAAAAACCTCGCTAAATGTCCGGTTTGATGATAAACTAATAGGTATTTATGAGCTAAATTTACACCTAAATTAGTTTGGCCCACAAATTAAGTCTATTGATTTAGCGTATAGAAGAAATAATACGTAGTGAGTCCTAGTCAGCTAAATATATTCGCATTCAGTTTATTTTCCCCGCTTTAGCTACTGAAACACTTCACTCTCAAAGCTAATTTATCGAAGCACCATCACTCGAGTGGAAGTTATTTATACTAAATTATCAACTAAGAAGATCTTACCAAAACTTAACATTGAACAAATCATTCATGGTCAATTTTATTCTACTTTGTATTGATTCAAATGCTGTATCCCCAGTTATTTTTATTCCCGCACTTTCGGGGAGGGTTTTTTTTCTCCTGGGGAGTGTTGTTATTTTCCTAGGTGCAGTGTTTTTATCCTGGGCAGGGGAGTGTTATTTTCCTAGGTGCAGTGTTTTTATCCTTGGCAGGGGAGTGTTATTTTCCTGGGATAAAAAACCCGGGGAGTGTTTTTTTGTTTCCTGCAGTGTGTTTTTTTTCCCCGTTTAAACTGGCAGTGATAATGATATGGATAAACGTGTTACAGTGTCAGAAAAATGAGCCTAAGACAAAGAAAGAAGAAAATAGACATGTCGAATATGGGGGATCGAACCCAGGCCTCGCCAACTTTTGGAGCGACATGAGGAAACCTACTAGACCAGTGAGCCACCATCACTCCAAAAGAAGGGCAAACGAATTACGTTGTATAGTGAGGCAACGCTAAATTCTCTGCTTCGATCACCAACCACAAACGACAGTCAAGTTTTCTCCGTGCGAGTCATGCCGTGGGCTATGATCACAATATGCTCTTGGCGGGACAACAACAATAACAAACCAGCAAATTAGATGTGGACGACAGAGCTACAAGAGTATATGGGAGAAGTGCAGTGGTACGATGGTAAGAAATATTAATTTAATGAAAATGGAGCCGCTACTGGTGATGATATAGACAAACGAAGAAAGACTGATGCAACAGTGCCAGAAAAATAAGCCTAAGAGAGAGAAAAAAAGAAGAAAATAGATATGTCGAAAGTGGGGAATCGAACACACGCCTTCCGGTCTCGCCAAACTTTTGGAGCGATATTTTAGGTATATTTTCTGACACTGTTCCCGTTACATTAATCTTTCCTCGTTTATCCGTACTTGAGAAGAGCAGCCAGCAAGACATCTTGAAAGAAATAATGGGAGGCGGAAAGAGCTTACTCAGAGTCAGAGAGAACAATTGTCAAAAGCGAAAAACGTTTCGGGTAGAAACCCTCCTCAGGTTACAAACTAACTTCAAATTAGAGAGGTGATTAACATTTAGAAAGTAAATAAATGGGATATACAACTCAATACAGTAAACAACAAACAAAGAAAATTGTTTTAAAAAGTAAATAAAAATGCAACAGAGTTATTGTTAGAAGCGCGATTGGTTTTTGATCCTCCTATTTGTATGTGACATTCTGACTGACATAGAAGAATACCAATCTAAGGGAGGTAACCAATCATGAAAACGCGATTGGATTATTTATATTGATGCATTCCCTTCTTTTCGAAACTACAGACGCTGAAACTGTAAATTCTAACTGATTTATTAAAGTTAAAGTTTTCCTAAAGATTGAAGTTTAAAGCCGTTTTCAACACATAAAAGTCATATCAAAGGCGGTGCAACAGAACTTGAGAAGATTACACGTGAATCTCCAGGACAGAGAAAAAATCCCGCACCAGTCGGGACTCGAACCTGGTCCTCCGCGTCCAAAGTCGAGTGACTTAACCACTGAGCTACTGTTTCATCATTATATAATTCAGTTTGGGCTTATGATGGGTTTAGATTAAAATACTTTTTTCCCCCGCCCCTCGTACTGAAGTGACAAAACCGAAAAAACAATCTAAATCTCACCAAGACAGTAGAGGGCGTAGTAACAACTATAGGCCTAAAGCCGTGTATACATGGTGCGTTTTTTCCTTCTCAGTACTAGACAAAGAGAATGTGCGGTGCGTGAAAACCAAACGACGCTGGCTCAGCGAAGTGTCCCCCATTTGGTTTTCACGCTCCGCGCATTCTATTTGCTAGTTATATTTTAGGAAAGTACTGAAAAAAACCCGGCACCATGAGAACATGACTTAATACTTGATATTAATAACTACTGTGTTACAACCACCCCATGGTTACAACCTACAACGCAAAGGCATCGGTAATTTATAGAGACGGCTCAGTAAACTTTACTCTTGTTACATTTCTAATGTTGGGGGTCTCAGTAGCTCAGAGTTATGGTTCTGGTCCTTGAAGCGAAAGGTACCGGGTTCGAATCCCAGCGGCGACAGCTGTTGTTTTTCTTCGGTATAAACTTATTTGCCGCTCCTCTGATCCTACGAAGGTAGGTGGGATCAAGAATATAATCCTATCGGAGACGGACGATAAATTCGGAGGTCCCGGGTGCAAGTTGTGCGCGTTAAAGAACCCTTGGCAGTTGGTACTCGATAAGAGTATGCCGAAAGGCCGTTTTATAGAAATAGAGGGAGAGCACTGATCACTCAAATTGAGTGACTAACTCGCCTTCAGGGGCGTCCCTAGCTCAGTGGTCAAGCCACTAGACTTTGGACGCGGAGGACGGGTTCAAGTCCCGCCTGGTGCGGAATTTTTTCTCTGGACCTTTCAGAGTTGTCAAGGCTCACTCTGCCCTGGAGATTCACGTGGAATCTTCTCAAGTTCTGTTGAACCGCCTTTGATATGACCTTTATGTGTTAAAAAGGGCTTTAAACTTCAAACTTTAGAACTTATTTAACTCGCTTTCGCTACCCGCCACTCCAACAAGAATAGTTTCAGATGGATTTCTAACCAAATTAAATTTTATTTTAAATGTAACACTAATCTATACTAGTATTATAAGACCTCATTAATGGAAGGGAGGTCATTTTAAATGTCCGGGTCCAACCAACAGGATATGGTGAAAAACTGTGTCCCTCAAGAGTCTTTCTCGGAACTTTGGGCAGGAGCGTTATCCGATTCGGGTACTGTACTGTGAAGCGCACGACAAATGACAACTTGATGTTTTCTGCACAGGACGCTGGTCTATCTCAGTCTCAGGTTACTTTTCAATTCCCCTGCTGAGAATTGATACCTTTTTTGTTTACATCCGGGTCGTATGAGGCAATCGATGTTAATTTTCTTGGCCACGGAACCAACGGAACGTCTGAAGTGAGACCCGAACGCTGGCCTCTGGCCACGGAAGTAAAGTAAAGTGTAAGGTATGTTTGTTTGTTTGATCGAACAAAGCAGTGTTGGGGCCAGCCCCATGTTCAGTCATGAAAGGCACACAAGATACCTGCCATAAAAATGCAGGCACCGCCAAAACACGACTAAATACAAAACCGGAAATGCTATGGATCAAGAATTTCAGACAAGCAGGTGATCAGCCCACTGTGTCCTTAACTCTTTACTGGCAACATGAGCAATACACTGATCAGTATTAATCAAAGATAGGCCAATAAACAATTTACTGTAGCCCTTGTGGGTACCCTCTTAGCTATTGATAAAAACTGTAAAGTTCTACCCCTCTGGGTACATAAAGTATGTCATTAAGCCTTTTAGGCTCATAGGGCCGGAGCTTAACCCGGTTTCGGTAGCGTGAAGCGGACAAGTGACAATTTGTCATTTTCTGGATAGGACGCTGGTCCATCGCAACTCATTTCCGAAATCTTATCTGAGACTTACTACTCATTTCTACACCTGGGTCGATTGAGGCAAACGGAGTAAAGTTTCTTACCCAAAGAAAACAAACTGAAGTGCCTGAAGCCGGACTCGAATCCGCGACCCTCGCACGGAAGACAGCTGTCTTAACCACTTCGCCACCTCTCTTCCAGAATGTGACGATTCCTGGTGGTACCAAAGATAATCAACAATAAGATAGTCAACTCAGTGAAAATTACCGAGGCCGCATGCGAGTGATGTCCCTTTATTAGCTAGTATTCCCAGACTTCTCTTATTGTTTTGCTCGATACAAAATGTCATGGTCGCAATGCATTCTTTTATCAAAATTAGATGTGTGAACAAAAAAAAATATCGCACCAAAATAATAAAATGCGTTCTATCCGGTGCGCGCTATGGCACAGCTATGCTCCAAGTTTCCTCACTTATCATATTGTAAAATACGCCGAGCTGACTATCTTATTGTTGATTATCTTTGGTGTTACTACATGAAACAAAAAAAAGTTTCACTGCTATGATTTGAACTCTTCACCTCCTATGAATCCAGACGCCACATTGCTAACTGAACCACCACCAGCACAACACATGTGAAACAGCCTATTTGATTAAGAGTGTCGAGTGTGTTATTCCGTCCGTTGTGGAATTCGTGACTTGTTTTGTTGCAATGTGTGAAATCTAGAGATATACTCTTTCATTCGCTTATTCATTCATCCGTATAAAAGTCGTTTCTTTCATCATTCATTCATTCATTCATTCATCCACCCATTCCATCAATCAATCAAACCTTCATCCGTTCAACTTAGTTATCCATCCATAAATCAATATCATATTCAGTCAGTCTTTCGTTTACCGATTTTTTTTTTCGGGTTTTCAAAAAACATTTTTTTACCCATTCACTCCCGCTTCCACCCCA
>JARBEQ010293748.1:0-17538 GCA_030265355.1 Tritonia tetraquetra
TCTTTGTGTAACATACATATGCCAATACTCATGTTTTGATCTTTGTGTAACATACATATGCCAATACTCATGTTTTGATCTTTGTGTAACATACATATGCCAATACTCATGTTTTGATCTTTGTGTAACATACATATGCCAATACTCATGTTTTGATCTTTGTGTAACATACATATGCCAATACTCATGTTTTGATCTTTGTGTAACATACATATGCCAATACTCATGTTTTGTTCTTAGTAGTTTGTCATTTGTTCTTTTTGTTCTTTTTGGTTTATGGGGAAATTTTAAAGTGAATTTTCGCAGAGATGAGGTGGCAAATCGATTAAAACAGCTGACTTTCATTGCAATGATTGTGGGTTTGAGTCCCATTTCAGGCCCTTCATGTTAGAAATGAGTACCAATTACCTCTTGAGATTTGGGAAGTTAAGCATGTAATAGACCAGCGTTCTATCCAGAAAGTAACAGATTGGAATGCTGCTACCAAAAACCAGGTTAAATATCCAGCTCCATGAGCTTCGAGGCTCTTAACTCTTTCCAGACGTATCACCACTATATGGGCGATGAGGACACGTCTCACCTCATAACTTTTATCTTCAATTTCTCAATTTTCTCTTTTTCTTTTCTTTTTAAGTGTTCTTCATTGCACACTGAACAATTTGATATACAATATGTAGCTATATCTAGCTTTACTCGTTTTTCTCGTTACACTAACATTTTTAGCATTCCCATGTCAAGCTGGAAAACCATACGTCTGGAATGAGTTAAGGATATATAGAGGTGTTGAGGGGACACATGCATATTGTGAACTCAAAGACGTCAACATTTAGAGAGTCATTTCAATATCAAATTCAAATCAGTTTGAGAGAGTTAGGATGTAACCATGCTTACACCAGAATAACTCGGTCAGACCATACACCCGACAAGAATGTGCGCAGATTAGTAATGGCAGTTCATAAAAAACAGTTCACTGCCCATGCTGCAACCCAACAGCTTATTACCATGTCCTAATGTGTTTGGGCACATTCTTGTCGAGGGGCCGGTGTGACATTCCAGCGTAAGCATGGTCCAAGCCTTATCCTTCCTAGACCTCAGTTTTTGGGTAGAGTTGTTTTTAAAATGCTTTTCTTAAGAAATCATCATTTTTTATCTATTTAGTCAAGCCAAGAATTGATCACAAAGCTGTCACTGAGAACATTCGTATCAAAGTGGGACAGAAATTCAATATTCCAATCTCCTACATTGGAGAGCCGAATCCCCAAGTGGAATGGAAGGTCAAGAATTTGGTATGTCACATGGTCTTTTTCATATTTTGATAATAGATATGTTTACTTTTGATTTCTTCGTCTCTAATTACTTTTTTTGGTAAAAGATTAAAAATATTTAGATTTGGAAATTATTTTTTTTCACTGTCTTTGTAGCATTTCATAACTTTAAATATGCAGTTCATTATTGATTAAATATTCTGATTCTCAAGACAGGAGAGAGTGGAAAGCCTTTGTTGATGGCCTGTGCTCCACAGGGAGCTGAGAGGCAAAGAAGAAGAATTCTGATTCTTTATTAATGATAAATGACTATATATATCTTTTATCTTGATGTTAACTTAAGTGAAATTTAAATTAATGAGACCTATTAAGACTGGAATTCTTATTTGCCTTACTTTTGTTTAAATTGAAAGTGCATTTCTTTGAATTACAGAAATTTTGAATTTAAGAACCAACTGCATTCTTAATATTTAAGATTCGATTTCAGTTTTTGTTAATAAATATAATATATTTTAATCTTTAATTTCATACAATGATTTGAAATATTTTTTGAATTGTGTTTCCTTTCTTCCTTCATTCTCCTGAGAAGTCTTGGGCCCAACTCATTCCCTTGTTTCATTCCTTCTCCTGAGATGTCTTGGGCCCAACTCATTCTTTAGCTCTGAACTACTCAGAGACTCATATGTATTAAGTGTCGTCCTTCTGTATAAAGATCCAAATCTTCTCATGAATATTCATGTCCATCTTGAGTGATTCTAGGGAAAAACTCAAAATCCATTTTTACCATATTTTGGTTTCATGGTGAAAAGAAAACACCCAGAGTGGCAAATTCTCCCAGTTCTTACTATTGCGACAAGGACAACAGTAAATTGTTTCAGTGTGTTGCTCATGACGCCGATAAAGAATTGTTGATTGAGTAGGCTGATCACTTGCTTGAATCCATAGCATTTCTATCCCCATATTTGGTCGTGTGTAACGATTAGGATGCCTGTCAGCATTTAGTCCACCATTTATGGTAGAACATGCGGCTGCTTCCCACACTGCAATGCAGTATTAATAGGCCTTTGCCAAACAAACAAACAAGGTGTAGATAACAAGGGATCAGCTCATCTTAGACAGTTAAATAAATTTGATGTTAAAACTTTACATTCCATTTTGTTAAGTTTGCCAGGGTGTGTTTTATGTAACAATTATAACTAATCTATTTTATTTTGACACCCAGTTATCCAATGTCTAAACCATTTTCTCCCTACATAATTATTAACTTTTCTTTAGGCTGGGAAGGCGGTAAGTCAGTATGGAGTTTTTTTTCATTAACCCATAGCTAGGTTTCCCATGATTCATATTTTCCCCTTGCCACAGCAAAGATCGGTGATTATTTAGAGACTTAAAAAGCATTTATCAGTTTACGTCCATACAAATGTATTATCAAACCTTATGTTTACATCACATAACCTTACACCAAAAGGCAATAAAGGTTATTGTTTAAAGAAAGAAAGAAGATATTTACAACTTTACTAGAATTAATCGTTCTGTTTGTTTCCTGTTTTGCCAGGTTAGTTATGTTTTTATAGATTTTGATAATTGTAGAAATAGGAGGAATTATGTTAGCTGGGCATTTTTATGAAATTGTAAATGTTTTCTTTTATTTCATTCATTGAGTTAAAACTTTGCTGTGGCAGCTTTCCATTCATGTAGCTATCATGAAATGGAACACAAAAGGCAATCATGTTTTATTTGGATTCAGTCATGACTTTACATGCCGATAAGCAGAATATTTTTATTTTCAAAATAGAAAACCCTACCACCTTTTTCCTTTGAAAGATATATTTCTAAAAACCCTTTTTGTTTTTTTATGTAAATCATTGCTCATGATGGATATTTTTGGGTGTGTTTTAAAATCACATCTCTAATGGCTTAAATCCATTTACACATTTTTGCCTTTCGTATAAGCTATAATAGTACAATTTGCATTCAGCCATCTTTTCAAATTAGTCCCAAGACAATACTGTGACAGACATTCATACCTTACATCTTTTATATTTGCTCCCCACAACTCTTTCCATCTATGTAAGATATTATCTTGTTGGTATGAATAGAAAATATACAAAAATAGAAATTGCCTAGATCCCTACTGTTAATTGAACACTGAAAAGTGTTGGAATCAGAGCAGTTATACCAGGTTTTGTGTTTGTTTAATCTTTGTATGTTTTCACTACGCTCGAAGGCTGTCAAATATGTTTTATAGTTAGTACTCAAGAACTGAAAAGAATTTGAATCAGTTTTTGTTTATATGTTGTCGTATCCATTGGCAGTAATCATGTTTTATGTCTTTAATGTCGCTGGGACCAAAACTGCCTTTTATGGAACTGTTGATTCTCTTCAGTACTTGTTTTAGTTTTGTTTGTGTATTAGCAGTTTTTGAAATACATGAACCTCTGAGATAGGTCATGGTTTGTGTGTTTGTTTGTTTGTTTGTTTATTTATTTATTTGTTTGTTTTTAATGGCAACTGTTATTGCTTACTGCAATAATTTTGCAGTAGAGCCTAAATGTTTTTATGTTTCTTATATGCCTGAGGACCCCAAAACATCATGAGCTGAGAATTACAGGTTCAGAGACAATGAAGTTTGATGTTTTGGTGCATTGTAAATCTATTTTAGAATAGTTGTAGCCTCTTATCTGATATTTTGATAAGAGGCTACTGCTATTTTTGAAAAGATTTACAATTCCTCAAAAAATCTTTTTTTTTCCTGATAGAACCCTGTAGTTCTCATTCTGTGACATGTTGGGTGTTGTAAACTTAGATTCATCTTCCTTCTGTGTTGTAGATATTGATGTTTATTCATTTCATGTTCTTGTTTGTTTGTTTGTTTTTTACAAAAAGTGGCAAATGGGTTGAGACACAAATGAGAAAAAGTATAGCAGCTGCGCCAAGCAATGTTGATTGTTGTAATATATTTCAAACCAATTTTCTTCCAGGACGAATCAACGGGCAATGTGAGAGTCTATTACTTAATTTTACTCTAGTAACACAAACAACAAATTCAATGTTGATTCATTAGCAAATAACTAGTATCGTTGTTTTCATGTGCATGTATGCCTATTGTGAAGGCATGGTTTGGAGAAGCCTAGTATCTAACCCAATGTCTGTTCTGTTTCTCTAGGCTTTTCGTTGTCAAATGATGCTTTTGTTGAAGCGTCGTGTGTTTTGTCTACTTGTTTTTTTTTACTGGTATTTTTTCAAAACTTGAAATAAAAACCAGTGGGTTAGTTAAATGTGATCATAATTTATGGTAACAATGTACTTGATGTGCTAGAGTCACCCTGCATATGTCCGTCCATTTAAGGCTTCTGTTTTTGTAATCCATCTTACAGCTCAACTCAGAGGCCAATTTGATAAAAACCATGTCTTTCATATTAAGAAAACTCTCTATTGAATATAAGATGTCTGGACGGATATGGGCAGGATAACTATATATGTCAACATAACTTGGTTATATCATGAAGGATACACTCTTCAAACATAAAATGACAGTCTGCTAATCATACACTAACCAACAGGTGTACAAAATGATAAATCAATTGGAAATGGTCACACCTAAAGGAACTAAATAAGAACTAACCCATGGTGTAGGCCCAGGAATTAGTGGATGGAAGTCATAATTTCTGATGTTGTAAAGAAAGTGAGATCACGTTAATTTGATGCACAGAAAAGAAGTTGTTGTCACAAGGAGTGGAGGAACTCTTTTCAGTATAGATAAACCTGAAGCCGAAAAGTAAAAGAGTAATTGATGAAGGAGATTTCTTCCCCTGTCGTCGCACGTGTTTCCCGTGAGATTTCTATTTAGTACTGCATGTCGGTTTAAACCTGTCTATTTCCCTCTCTTACCCATCTGTCTAGGTCATTTCACCCCTCTCTCTTTTTCTTTTGCTATCTCTTCCTTCCTCCCCCCCTCTCTCTCTCTCTCTCTCTCTCTATATATATATATATATATCTCTATCTCTCTCTCTCTCCCTGTCTGTCTCTCTATCTCTCTCTCTCTCTCTCTCTCTCTCTCTCTCTCTCTCTCTTTCTCTTTCCTTTTTTCTCATAGAAATGAAGGGCAGCATAATTTATGACTCCTTAGTACAGCACACACATCACTCAAGCTGGTGCTTTAAGCTGAGCGTATCTATATTTGTCTGATAAAGCACACACTACATGGCGAGATAACTCAATATTCTTTTGCAACGGGTAGACTAAGATAGTCTACATCTGATATAGATAGAAAAGATTGGAATATTGTTTTCAAATGCAAATCACTGAGGGACTCTAGACAGTTGAGGATGACTTACGCCGCATGAAAATTGATAAAAATGAGTTAACGTACAACAATTTATAATCTAACATAATAAGAAATGACATCATCTACTTGTAACAGCCATGACATTTTAATCGAGTGGTTCACAGTTTTCACTAAGCAAAACATAAATGTCATAACAGCTAATTCAAAAACTAAAGATTTGTATTACTCTAATTCTAAATATGTGTCATTTTAATCATAATATTTGTAACAAATTTGAACTGTATCTTGTTTTTGTTTTTTTAATTCTTTGATATATTCAAAGATAACGTGATTGTTTGTCTCACACCATTCAGAAGCAATGTCTTCAAGCTTCTGGCTGCTGCTTATCTGTAAAAGTCAACAGTCTCTTTAACATTTCATCTTTTGTTTCATGTTTGTCTGAAATAATCAACAGGCTTTGTTTTCAATTGACAGCCTCTCTGTGTTTTGTAGATTAGTCTCATTTGTATAACTCTGGAGTTTACAGATTCATTGAATGTCCAAATATATCTATTTTTGATTACTTTTTAGTTTGTATAAATACATCTGTAATTTTCTACATTTTTTTAAACATCCCATATCAAATAACCCATGAGAATTGGTGGAAGAATTGAGAATTTTCAACTATGAGCAAAAATATTTCTTGTATCATTACATATTTAATGGATCTGTAAATGTTTCTCTGTGTTTTTCACTTAGCCGTCTAGTGTTTTCATTACCTCACCAACCTAAGCTTTGACCAACAATTCAAAGCTGCTGTCAACGTCATTTTATTGTTGATATTTGTACATCATGCTCTTAAACTAAACAACTTAGATGTGAATCTCTCATAATAGAAATTGGCTTAGATTTTTCAATGATGATTGTTTTTGTTCATCATAATATTTTTAGATATAAATCTCTCATAATAACATTTTTTGAAAAAAAATTTTGTAAGTGATTTTTTAAATTTATTTTTTCTTTACTCAGAGCTCTCTTAAGTTTTTAAAATGATATCGAACAAGATTAAATACCAAAACTCTTTTTTATTTTATTTTTTTTCATTAAAAATTTATTTAAGAATGAAATTTCTAAAATTTCTAAAGTATACTTGTTTAATTCCATTGAAAATTACTGTATCATTATTAGAAGTAAATTGTCATTATCATTAGTGTTTGTTATTGTAATATTCATTGTTGTGTGAGATAAGAACGATGTTGGTGATGAGGACAAATCCTCCAGAGGGCAGCAGTTGTCTTACTCTGTCTCTGTGGTGATACTTGAATGTTATTTTATGTTACTTCAGGAGAACAATTACTTCAATGTGAAAACTGTCCAGGTTCAAAATGTGCAGTATATAGTTGTTACTGTTGTCATGTTTTATGTTGTTTTTGTTACTTTACCCAAATCTCTATCAGCATCGTAGTCATCATCATAATCTTCATCATCATCATCATCATTATCATCATCATCATTGTCATCATCATCATAATCTTCATCATTATCATCCTCATTGTCATCGTCATCATTATCAATAGAAATCATTCTGTAAAAATGTCTTGTTTGTTTGTTTTGTTGTTCTATATCTATCCAATTTTTATGTTTTCCCCAGTCTAATTCATATTCTTCTTCCATTCCCCAAACATTCTATTTTTCTTCACGGATTAATAAAGGATCTCTTACCTTACCTAACCTTATCCCAACATTATCACAGTGTTACCCCTAACTTCTTCCCCTTTTTTTTCAAAAATTCTTTCACGAAGTAGTGAAGGATACCTTACCTTAAATTGTTCAACTTGCTGTGTCATTAAGGAAGAAAAACAAACTATTGTGAAGTAAGTAGGTAAATGTGTTGAATGATTTCTAATCCGTATCTTTGGACTGTTTTTGTTCCCCACAGAAAGGAGAGCTTATCACGTTAGAGAAATCCGACACTATCTCCATCACCAACGTCCCGAAGAAAACCACTGTAGATTGTAGTAGTGGTGTGAGAGGCGACACCGGAGAATATACAGTGACGGTCGCCAACAAGCATGGATCGGACACTGCCACCGTCAACATTGTTGTGCTCGGTACAATTTTAGTCTCATCTTTTCATTCAAATATTTCATCTTACTATAATGGAGCTAGGGGTGGAATGTTCAGGCCCCTGTTGTGTTTTAACTCAAGTCTTATAAATTCTATAAAAAATATGCTATTTAGATTCTAAAGACGGAGCTGGCAAGACAACGTTGCTACATCTTATTATGTCAATTTATACTGTAAAAACATGCTAGACACACTATCCGCCTTTTTGTTTTTTTGTAAAATTGTGGATCATGTTTTATACCGAATTAGTAGGAAAAAATAATGTAGCTTTTTTCTCTTATATTTGCCACATTATGATATTGACTAAATAGATGATACGCTTTTAAAATCTTTATGTAATCTCAAAATGAAGAGATGATAGGTTTTTGTAGAACATCCTTTGAATTTGCTTGATATAAAAGTTTGAATCTACATATTACAGGACCACCAAGTCGACCTACCGGGCCCTTGCAGGTGAAGGACATTTCCAAGGACAGTGCGACCTTGACCTGGAAGCCTCCAGCAGACAATGGTGGTAATGAGATCAAGTAAGTGTATGTTTCAGTTCCAGTTCATTCAAACTTTTTCTATACTATCTACGAATATATCAGTGGACTGTACGTTGCCATTTTTACAAATTTTCAATTAATTGGTGATCGCTGGGAGCATTGTATTTGCAAAGGTATATGACGTTACATTGTTAAAAATTTTAGCTTTTATATGGTGTGTAAAGAGTGAAATGTAAACACATCTATTTATTTTGTGCAGTCAATGAAATAGTTGGGGTCAGAAGCATAAATCAATGTGATATAGAAGGAGTTAAGTTTGATTAAGTTGCTGAAGAAGTACACTTAACTTGTTGAAATTGTAACTTTTGAAAGGAAGATGGTAATCACCAAGGAATCAATAAAATTTTGACACCAGCGTATGAACCACAAATTCATTACACTGTCTTAAACTTCTTGGCAGCAGTAAGCCCTATGCTTCAATTTGATCATTATGGTGTATGTAATCTATACATTCATTGCTGAGGCTTTTTTCTTGAGTACGATTTTTCTCTGTGGACCTTTCAGATTCACATGGAATCTTGTCAAGTTCTGTTAAGCTGCCTTTTAATATGACATCCCTGTATTGTAAAGGGTGTAATATTTCAAACTTTAGAACTTGTTATTACCTTTTTCAGTGGTTACCGTGTGGAGAAATTCGACATGGCTAAGGGCAAGTGGGAGCCAGTTGCAAATGTACAAGGCAACAAATGCACCGTGCCTAAGCTGCTTGAAGGTCATGAATACAAGTTCAGGGTCATTGCTGAAGGCCCGAATGGTGATTCACAGCCTTTGGAGACAGAGGAGCCCATCACGGCTAAAAATCCATATGGTAAGTTTTTTTCTTTCTTTTTTTTTCATGAACCTTTTCTCATTCTTTCCGTCAACAATTTGTCTACGTAACAGCCTCCCCCAAGCTACTGAATTGAAGCAAACACCTTCTCCGCCTTCAAACTAGCTCTCACATCCTGGCCAACAATCCCATGGGGGTTTCTACATTTTGGGAAGAAAAACTGAAATCATGACAATAATCTTTCATTGCTCATTGCACGATGGAAAAATAATGTTTATATGAAAAGAATGATTGTGTATGTTTTAAGCCTTATCTTTTTATTTCATGCTTTTAAAAAAATCTAATGAATAGGATCTGGAAGCTGAATATTGGTTTGGTAAAAACCAAATCTCACTGAAAAAGGGTTAATGGAATACAATCAGCAAACAAACAAGGTGTTGTTTATTTTCATGTTCACAGATGAGCCTGGCCGTCCCGGAAAACCAACAGCAGCTGATCAGGATCGTAACTTTATCGCCATCAAATGGGAACCTCCAGAGAGTGACGGAGGTGCACCTATCACAGGCTACGAGGTGGAGAGGAAAGACCCCAAGGGTAATCGGTGGATGAAACTGACCAAAACACCCGTCAAGGTTAGACATATATTGTTGCTGTCAGATTCTAAATGTGCAAGTTACATTTTTTTATGTTCTTCTTCTTGTGATGTGAATATATGTTTGGACCATTCAAAAAAAGGCTGATCCCAAGGCCAATCTGTGGATGAAACTGACCAAAATTCCCGTTAAGGTTAGACATATATTGCTGCTTTCGGGGTCTAAATGTAGAAGCTACATTTTTTTTCATGTTCTTCTTCTTGTGATGTAAAGATACGTTTGGCCGTTAAAAAAATCTGATCCATATTTTATGTTTTCTAAAAAGTTTTTTCCTTTATATTGTTCTATTCTCCAACCATTTCTCTTCAATTTGATATGGGGTCTTGTGGCGTAGTTGTTAACACTTTTGCTTCGTGAGTAGAAGCTACTGGGTTCGGATTTTTTTCCTTAGAACTTTCTTGAGTTTTATGGCTCTGACCCTGATGATTCCAAAGAAATCAAGTCCTATCGGTGATGGACTATAATTTGGGAGTCCTGTCTTTGATATGACCTCAAATATGTTGCCAAGAGCGTAAAATTGTTCAATTTGATATATAATTTCTATAGGTGCAAACAATAAAAAGGTATCCTAAATTGGGGTTGTAAAAATGCCTAGGCTTTATGAAAAAATGCCTGGTAAAAAGTGAAAATTATAATAATGGTCTTGAAAGTGTTAAAGATAAATTATGATAAAAATATTAACGAAGTTCAATGTTTACTACCATTAACCTAATAATTTCCAGGAACCAGAATACAAAGATGAAAAGGTCCAGGAAGGTAAAGAGTATGAGTACCGTGTCACCGCCTTCAATGAAGCAGGTCCTTCACCACCCAGTTCAGCTTCAATCCCCATTGTTGCTAAACCAACGAAGGGTAAGTGTGTGTATGTGTGTGTGTGTGTATATATATATGAGAAAGAGACAGAGAGAGGGAGAAGGAGAGAGAAGCTTTTTTCTGAATCTGAATCTTTTGGGATTTTTTTTTCATATGATTTCATTGAATCATTTTTTTGTTTACCTACAGAGGCTCCTAAGGTGGATCTTACCAGTCTGTTTGGTGCTAAGGAGATCAGAGTCAGAGCAGGAGAGCCATTGAATCTTGGCCTCGGTATTTGTGGGGCTCCAGAGCCCACAGTTGAATGGCAGAAGAACGGCAAACCTCTTGGCAGCAAAGTAAGTACATTTTGATATTAGATGAAACTTAGTGTAATGTCTCTGTTATGACACAAATGCCAGTGTAAACAACAACAGAAGTTTGTTTCATCAAGCCTTTATATATACGTCCATGGTAACGAGGGTCAATAACTCACACAATTCAGGCACCCTAAGATTTACATTAGTTAACTCTGTTGCACAGTGGCTTGATCACCTGCTTGGCTTAATATCTCGATACAGAGAAATCCAGCCTCATTGTGCTGGCCCTACACTGTAATGGTAAAAGGGAACTGGATAAGAAAGAAGAAGAACATTGCATTCACACTACAATCATTACATTTCAATACGCCTACTGTGATGAATTTCTCCAGGTTCTTTTTATAGCAATGAAGTGGGCAATCATTTCCTTCTTCTGCTAAAGGTCTATCTACTATTGTGTGGTTTCTTTTTTTTCTTTTTCCTTTTTTTTAACAAAGTGCAGAAATTATGACATTTCTCAAGCTCTTAACATCCATTGTGAAGAAAAAGTTCAAGGTGGTTTCTTACCATTAAAACTTTTTTTAAAACTTGTATTTATGAATTAGATTATTTTCTAGACGTAAAGAAGATCTTTATCTATCTAAATTCATTCACACTTTCATTTTATATAAACAAAAAACCCCACAATGTTTTTTCATGTTACAGGTCCAGACTATGAACAATGAGAAGGAAGCCAAACTGCACGTACCTTCCGCAGAGAGAGCTGACACAGGCAAATACACCATCAAAGTGGCAAATATCCACGGAGAGGACACTGCCGAGGTCAATGTTGTTGTCCTAGGTAAGACCAAGACAATTCAGGATTTTCATACATTTTTGTCTTGCTTTAATTGCTATGCTTTACTTCTATTCACAAGATATAGGAATTTTTTTCCATTCTTCTTTCATCATTTTAAAAATTAGCATCCAGTTTTTCTGTATCTTGAAAAAATAAAAGAGGTGGGGGAAATTGGTAGGTGGGCCGACAAAGGCTATATTACTATTTCTAGATTAATCATTGGGTTTGGGGACAAAATTATTTTATCAGCGTTTTTTTTTAAATTATTCTTCATTGTATCACTTCATGTCTTTTTCAAATTGTGCTGGCGAATTTGTTTATTTTATTGATTTTTTTTTTGATTTTTTTTTTTTGGGGGGGGGGGGGGTATTTTTGTTTGTTTGTTAGCGCTTGAGAGTTGATGCTTTTGTTTATAATACAATGCAACTCATTATAATAACTTTCTTTAGTGGTTTTTTTTCATGAAATATCAATTAATCTGGCAACATTACAACTAGATTAATAAACGTGATTTTTAACAGTTTGATCAGAACAAATTTTAATTGTGTCTTTGCCAGACAAACCTGGAGAGCCCGAAGGACCCCTGGAAGTATCCGATATCAAGGCTGATAGCTGTAAGTTGTCATGGAAACCACCTGTGGACAATGGAGGAGCTGAAGTGACAGGTTAGTATTGATGCTACCGCCAGCAGAATACAAATTTATGAAAAGATAAGATAAGACAAGATACATCTTTATTTGTCCTTTCCAGGCGCATTGTCATGGTAAAGCAGCACCTTAGATACAAAGCAAGCTTTGATATAATGTGTTGCCAAGGGCGTTAAATTAACAGCTTTAAATTTTATTCCCACAGATTATGTTGTAGAGAAATGTGAGGAGGGATCCAATATATGGGAGAAAGTGCCAGCAATTATCAATGGAGAGTCGTGTACTGCTAAAGGCTTGAAGGAAGGAAAGAACTACAAGTTCCGTGTCAAGGCAGAGAACATCTATGGAGTGGGAGCTCCATTGGAAAGTCAAAAGATCACGGCCAAAAATCCTTTTGGTAAATAAATTGTGTCTCAATACAATTTGGATTTATATTTTAGCATCAGCGGAAATTTTTGTTTGCGATAGTTGAATTGAAATGTTGTAACATCTGATCATGATTCTGTTTTTTTCATTTAAGCCAAATTTGTTTGTTTTTTATTCAAAAATGTTTGAATTTTAATAAGACACGAGTATTCGTTGAATTATTACCAACAATATGGAAAGTTTTTAATTGCACTAGTCAATCACGAAGTTGATTTAAGATACTCAAAATTGTTATTTGGATCGGAAGAAGGTTTTACCTGTTGACCAAATTAGAAGTCCAAGCTTAAACGTATATGGTATGTTATAGTATGTGCTTTGCAATTTGGGCTGTGGCCTATTTACCAATAAACCCATTGATTGATTGATTGATTCATTCATAAATTTTGAAATCCTTAACTTAATTGTTATTTCTCTTGTCACATTCATCTCCTTGTCAGCTAAAATTGGAGATTGAATAAAGCAGTAGTGGGGTGAATGATATATTAAATGTTATCATTTTCAAAGATGTTATGAATGTCAGTCATCCTTTGATTTATAGATAGAGCTAATTTTACGACATAAAGAAAATGTTGCTCATTAAAACTAAGTTTGATTATCCAATTTTTATATTGAAATTCAGATACTCCTGATGCACCCCGTGACCTTGAGATTTCTAAATACGATCGATTCTCTGTGTCTCTGAACTGGAAGGAACCAGCTAGTGATGGCGGAAACCCTATCAAAGGTGAGTTCAAAATGTGTTTCATTTGCAAACAAAAGTTGAAATCTGTTGCACCCTTTAACCCCCTTAAGGGTATTTGTTGTTGTCCCAAGCCTCTACCTATACTGACTTATTAGCTTTCCCTCTAGTATTTTCTTATCGTGCAAATATTAGTAATATTAAAAATCAAATTACTTTTTACCAATTACCTGGATAATTGGATTCTTCATTAAGTTTTATCATTGCTGTCATGAAAACCACAAAAAATAACTTTGAATCATGTAGAAAACATTTTATTGTTAGATTATGTATCTTGAAATTATCTTACCCAGTTCTCTGCAGGGTCCCACGAGAGGCCTTTATCCCATGCCCCTCTTCCTAAAGATTAACTTTGCTAGTTCTAATGTTATATTGCCTTCTAGTTACAATTGAAATGCTTGTTTTTCCGAAGGTTACGTCATTGAGAAGAAGGAACGTGGTAAAGACTGGACCAAGGCCACAATCTACCCAGTCCCTGAAACCAAATTCTCTGTGATCAAACTCAATGAAGGTTCAGAGTACGAATTCCGTGTCATGGCAGTCAATGACGGAGGTCCCGGCAAACCTAGCAAGGCCACGCCCCCTCATGTTGTCCGAGATCCAATCTGTAAGTATTATCTAATCATGTAAGCAATGTATTTTTATGTTTACAATCCCTTGAAAATAAACACTTGACACTGAAGAAAATAATCAAAGAAAGAAATCTCCCTCTTACACAATGCTTGTCAATCAAATTTTATCACACCCCCTGGCCAAAATTGAAATAGTGGATAGACAGTACCAATCACTGGTTCATTATGGCGTATGTGGATACACTGTATTTCTATCTAGAAAACTTCTTGTCTGTTTTGTTCAGTTGTTTAATTTAACAATGAATAATGGGGGGAGGGGACGGGGGGCGTTGTCCCATAATCGGATGATTCCCCAATCCTACCAGCTGAATTGTTTTTTTGTTGTGAACTTGAGCAAGACACTTCACCCTAGCTCACGGGGCACTGAACTGTGGTGACCCATCAATGATGGGGGATGAATGAGAGCCAACAAGTTGAAACTGTTGTATTTCTATGATTATGTATTGTAACGCTATGTAACATGTCTAATGGAATGTGTAATGTATTATTGATTGATTATGATCGTTTATATGTCCGCCATTGTAAAATGCCAAATTTCCTTATAAATCTAATACATCTATCTTTTTTCCCCTATGTAACAGTCCCAGCTGGTGCTCCCTCTTCTCCAAACGTGGACAAAATCACCAAGAACTCTGTGGCGTTGTCCTGGGCTAAGCCTAGCAGTGATGGAGGCACTAAGCTGACTGGATATATCGTTGAGAAGAAGAAGAAAGGAGAGGACTGGACAGAATGTGCTGTCGTTCCACCTCACCAGCTCAATGCTACTGTACCAGGTAAGGGATAAGAAGGATTTAGGTAGGAATTTATTAGAATGTCTTATCCAGAGGATTACATGCCCAGAGTGGCTGAGGGGGTATCCACAAGTAATTGGCTTATCTTTGATTAATACTTCTCAGTGTTTTGCTCGTGATGTCAATAAAGGTAAACTAGACCATGAGGTAGACCTAGGAGAATGTGGACAGTGGATATCTCTGATATAGTTCAAACTCAAAGTTGAAGAAAAGAGAAAAATATAAAAAATTCCAATATAATATTGTCTTTATTGGAAGTTTTATATCTTTTTCTCTCTTTTCTTTGATTTTGTAAAGAAAAAGTAGAATTTACTTCAGGTGATGCGAAGAAAATAAGTTGAAATAGAGAGGAGTGGAAGAAATTTATTCATTATAAACCTGACACTTAAAGGTAAATCAGGAAAAAATATAGAACGAAAGGTTACAAGACATTTATTATTGTATACAAGTACAAAGATAATAACGATAAGAATTTATTTTTTACTAGGTTTGGTAGAAGGAGAGGAATACCAGTTCCGTGTTTGTGCCGAAAACTCCACTGGGCCTGGAGAGCCAAGCAAACCAACTAAGGCAATTATTGCCAAGGATCAGCCAGGTGAGTGTTGAGAAATTTTACTTTACTTTACTTGTCTCGTTGTGGGGATAACAAAAAATCTTCCAACTAGTTCTCTCTTCATTTGTCTCGCTCTTCAGCCTTTCTCTGTGTGTCGCTTGTGACAAGATACATACATAGACGTCTCACATTGCCTCATTCACTCATTTTGATTATAGCTCACACACAAAAAGTACAGACACACATCCACAAACACACACATTCTCACATACATTTACACAAACGTGAATAGGTTCAGACCTAGACGATTCATTGTGACTTTTTGTAATGTTTCAGAGAAGCCAAAGATCGATATTGGTGCCTTGAAAGACATCAATGTCAAGGCAGGCCAGGAGTTTGCTATCAAGGTGCCGTTCACTGGAACCCCTAAACCTACAGCCAAATGGGAACTCAACGGCAAAGACTTGGAAGACTCCACCAGGCAAACTGTCACGGTCAGTCATCACTTCTCTTGTTACATATACTCAAAATAACATCACATTATAGTCTACCAATTCATAATAGTGTTGTACTTTTCCACATTGCTTACTTCTAGTCTAGTCATTGTGATGCAGGATTTTTTTCATCAACTTTAGTAACACAATTATTGAAGAGCATTTTTTCCTCAACTTCTTAATTTCCACAGTCACTAAGGGTTGTTTATAGAATACATCAAACATTTATTGAATTTTATCATCTTTTTCTTGGTGAAAAGATACAATTAATACTACTGAGGTATGAACATTTCTTTGCAAATATCAGATGGTTACTCAATGTGTGAAGTTTTACTCCCTTTTCAACATAGAAAGGTCATATCAAAGGCGGTTTAATAGAACTTGAGAAGATTCTTCCTGAATCGGCAGGGCAGAGCCATGAAAACTCTGATAGGTCCATAGAAAAAGTCTTGTACACAGAGGGACGCAAACTTTCTGCTTTGTCTCCAGATTGTAATGTAATTTAATTCCGGCGGCAATGTGGGGATTTTTTCCTTTGGACTTTCTCATGTTTTTATGGCTCTGGCCCTGTAGATTCCTTATGGAATGATGTCCTACCGGAGATGGACTATAAACTGAATGCTCCACCATTTGATATGACCTGCAATGAGTTGCCAAGGTCGTAACTTTAAACTTTAATTATGGATTGATATAGATTATGGGTTGGTAAAAACCGAACCGTGCAGGGAAATGGTTAATAGTCACTTCTACAGTATTACTTAATGATATTCAAGAACATACTCATTAAAAAATATATGTCATCTGTTTTTTTCCATTTTTCCACCTTTCTTCTTCCAGCTGAATGGTGATGAAGCTATTGTGTTTACTCCCAGAGCTAAGAGAGAAGACACAGGAAAGTACCAGCTGACCTTGAAAAATAGCGAAGGCACAGAGACGGTCTCTGTCAATGTCAATGTATTGGGTGAGTCTTTTGTTTCCTTCAATTTGAAATCATTTTTTTTCATTGCTGTCAGATTCTAAGTGTATTAGTGAGATTTTTCATATTGTGTAGTTTTGTAATGCAAATATATGTTTAGATCGTCAAAATTTGAGGTGGGTCAACTTGCAAGGTTAAACTTCAATGCAAGAATTAGCATTTTGATTGGCTGACTCATTTCCCTGTTCAAAACAGAATGTTTTTCAAATAATAAGGTTCTTTTGGTCGAAAAGTGAAAAAGGAGAAAAATTGTTCTTGTACGTTTATAATCCAACAGCAACAATTTCAATTTGTTGTGAATAATTACATTTTAAAAAATATTTTGGTTGAAGTAACACTTTTATCAATTTAGCAATTTTTATTCTTGAATTTGAGAAGTGTACAGGACCATATCCATACACTCAGGCAATTAAGTGAAGCAAATATAGATATGATAAGAAAGTTCATGCTTGCTTTATTGACCTACAAAAGGCATTTGATTCAGTGAAAAGGAAAGAGCTTTGGAAAACCGTCAAAGAACATGATGTCAATAACAATTTGGTAGAAGCAATAAAATCCTTTTATGTTAATCCTAAAAGTATTGTCCAGATTGCAGGTAAAACAACAATGAAGTTTAAAATAGATGTAGACGTTAGACAAGGTTGCATTCTTAGTCCATTGTTGTTTATAATACTAATGGATTCAATATCAAAGCAATGCAG
>JARBEQ010293859.1:0-17536 GCA_030265355.1 Tritonia tetraquetra
CTACTACTACTACTACTACTACTACTACTACTACTACTACTACTACTGCTGCTGCTGCTACTACTACTACTACTACTTTATCTTCTTCTTCTTCTTTGTCTCATCCTCCCCCTCATCCTTCTTTCTCCTCCATTTCCTCTCTCGGAGTTTGATGTTTGGTGTCAATACAAAGAGACTCCGTTTGTCGGGACAAAAAAACCGTCAGCATTAGGTACTTCAATCAACATTGGCCATTATTGCCTGATCAATGTATTATCTCTTTATACCTATATCTGCCAGTAATAATTCGCCATAAAGCAAACTCCTCAGTGGGGGCGTCCCTGGCTCAGTTCATTGATTCACGTGAACTATTCTCAAGGTCTTTAGAACCGCCTTTGTTGTGCGCTTTATGTATTGAAAAGGGCGCAAAACTTCAAACTTATTTTTAAAAAAAGATAATTAGAACTTCCCTGTGGCACAGCAGTAGTGCATTCGTCTCCCAGTCAGGACACAGTTTTAAGAGATTTTCCCCCTAAAGGGTAATATATTGTCACCTGTAAGCTTCGCTATTCAAGATAAACGAGATTATGGCACCTTGGACCAAACTGCCTTTACGGAGTACTTGTTTCGTATTGGTGGCTTAATTAAATGTGTCGGTTGATGTATGCACAATGGACAGAGAGAAGTGTAGACATAAGACCGCACATGAAGTAATAGTAGTAGTAGTAGTAGTAGTGATGGCGATGAAGGTGGTAGCAGTAGTAGTAATAGTAGTAGTAATGGTAGTAGTAGTAGTAGTAGTAGTGATGGCGATGAAGGTGGTAGCAGTAGTAGTAATAGTAGTAGTAGTAGTGATGGCGATGAAGGTGGTAGCAGTAGTAGTAATAGTAGTAGTAGTAGTAGAAGTAGTGGTAGAAAGCCCAGTCGTAGTAGTAGTGGTAGAAGTAGTAGTGGTAGTAGTAGCAGTAGTAGTAGTAGTAGTAGTAGTATTAGTAGTAGCACTAGTAATATTGGTAGCAGTAGCAGCAGTAGTAGCAGCAGCAGCAGTAGTAATAGTATTACTAGTAGTAGAAGTAGTAGTAATAGTAGTAGTAGTAGTAGTAGTAGTAGTAGTAGTAGTAGTAGTAGTAGTAGTAGTAGTAGTAGTAGTAGTAGTAGCAGAAGAAGAAGAATATGAAGTAGGGGAAGGAGGAGGAAGAGGAGGAGGAGGAAAAGCAGATGAAGAAGAAGAAGAATAAGAAGAAGAAGAAGAAGAAGTGCAGTGGTAGTAGCAGCGGTAGTAGTTTAAAACTTAACGTTGTTCGTTTTGCGCCCTTGGCAACACATGTTAGGTCATATCAAAGGCGGAACCTCCGATGTATAGTCCATCTCCGATATGACTTGATTCCATATAGAATCCACAGGGCCAGAACCACAAAATCTCGAGAAAGTAAAGGAGAAAATTCCCACGACGCCGCCTGGATTCGAACCAAAGCTAAGGCGTTACCGCTAAGTTACGAATCACACCCCCCCCCCCTCCCGTAGTAGTAGTAGTAGTAGTAGTAGTAGTAGTAGTAGTAGTAGCAGCAGCAGTTAGTAGTAGTAGTAGTAGTAGTAGTAGTAGTAGTAGTAGTAGTAGTAATAATAATAATAATAAATGGCATTTATATAGCGCTTTACCCCGTGTATACAGGCTCTACGCGCTTTACAATAGCAAAATGACAAAAACAAACAATATTACAATGGTGGTTATATGCAACGAAGGCAACTTAAAACATCAAAACATTAGAAACAGTAAGCCATTATGTAGTAGTAGTAGTAGTAATAGAAGAAGTAGTAGTAGTAGTAGTAGTAGCAGCAGCAGCAGCAGTAGTAGTAGTAGCAGTAGTAGTGGTAGTAGTAGTAGTAGTAGTAGTAGTAGTAGAAGAAGAAGTAGTAGTAGTAGTAGGAGTGGGAGGAGGAGGAATGTTGGTTTCAGCACCCTTTGTTGATTTCGAACCTCCACTCACAAACACACATTCATAGATTTTGAACGTGTATACCTATGACCAAAGTTGGTCTATGCTGTTTCCAGTTTAGTCGTGCGTAATTAATATCATTTAAAATGAGCACAATGTCCCGACACGCATGGTTGTTTAACTGGTATTAGAATAAATCACTGTTGACTTGTTGAAAATTATAGACCTTTTGTGTTTTTTTAGCTGGTGTCCATGGCTGTGCTTTGTGTTGATAATACCGTGGGACAATGAAGAATGAATAGCAGCCAGTCTTTGTGATATTTGATAGAACGTATTTCCGTTATCATTGTCTATGTAACTGTAGTGTTTCTTATGGTTTAGTTTAGACATATAACGGATTGCGATTGATTGTTGGCGTTCGCAACACGACGTCGTGAAAATATTAGGGGCGATGGGAACGGAACTGTCTTTGGATTTCGCACCCACCCCCCTCTCTCTCTTCACGCCTGGTCAAATGTCTTCCTGTTCTCTCCACCTGTCTCTGTCTCTCTCAAACTCGCTGTCTTCTCAATCTCTCTGTCTATCTCAATCTCTCTCTATCTCTGTCTCTCTCCTCTGTATGTACTAATGTCTCTTTCTTCTTTTTCTCTCCATTCTCTCCTTCCTCCTTCTCCCTCTTTTTATAACTCCATCCCCTCTCTATCTTTATATTCGAAGGAAACTCGTCTTTATTGGGATACAATAGCATGCATGTGTTGATGACGGTCATACAATTGTATGACGGTCTTGTAGGTCTTTGGTTAACCCCCTAAAGATTGCTTTTCTATAAACCAACCCTTTAAACGACAGTAGAGTTTAGAAACAAATGATTATAGCTGTTTAGTGTTATTTCAAGTACTTATGCCCTGTTTGCAGAGGTGAAAAACCCTGTCCTAGACCCCCTTAACATTGCATACCTATAACTAATTGTTCACCACCACCAATACTACTATCACCACTGCTGCTCCTACTACTGTTGCTGATATCACCACCACCATCACTATAACTACAACTACCGCCACCACTACTGCTACTACTACTACTACTACTACTACTACTACTATTACTACTACTACTACTATTATTACTACCACTACTACAACAACAAAATATCCTACTGCTTTTACTACAACAACTACTACTTCTAATACCACTGCTCATGGTTTCACTTTACTACTCCTGCTACTGTTGTTGCTGTTGCTACTTTTGTTATTAATACTACTATAACTCCTACTGATATCATCGCCCCTCGGGAATTGCCAGCAGGACCTTTTTGACTGCAACACTAAGAATAATGACAGGACAAATATAATCTCTATGGGTCAAATTCACTAATTTACTTGATGTAGTGACAATCTTTGATGTGTGCTTCATGCATCTCCTCATTATTATTGGAGGGTAGGGTCTTCCTCTGTTTCTCATTCTGTTAGCTTGAACTATCGTCTCACTATTTCGCACCATGGTGAATAACACAGGGGTCCCAGTGGCGCAGAGGTACGGTTCTCACCTCTGAAGCGAAAGGTACTGGGTTCGAATCCCAGCAGCGACACTGTCGGAAAATATTCTCCTTGAAACTCGGTGAAAACCTATTAGCCACTCCCCTGATATTATTCAGGTAGGTGGTATCAAGAACCTAGTCCTATCGGAGACGGACGATAATCGCGGAGGTCCCGTGTGCACGTTGCGCACGTTAAAGAACCCGTGGCAGTTCAAAATAGATAAGAGTAGGTCGCAAGGCCGCTGTCCGGGCAAAATTAATTTCTACCACAAAGGTCGCAGTGGGTTGATCACCTGCTTGGCTTAATACCTTGATTCAGAGAAATCCAGCCTCCCGGTGCTGGCCCTACACTGAAATGGTAAAAGGGAACTGGATAAGAAGGAAGAATCATGATATGACCAGAATTGTGTCGAAGTGATTCTCTGGTAATAAACAAACACAATTATGCCATGCTCTTTTATGGTTCATTGACTGGTATTATCTCTTAAAATTATGACAATGATCATCATCGCCACCATACCATCATCATCGTCGTCATCATCATCATCATCATCGATCATGATCATTGTCATCATCATCATCATCATCATCATCAGCATCATCATCATCACCATTGTTGTTGTTATTGTTAGCAGTCTATCACATCTTTTGTTTTCATGTTTCCCTAGTTGATCAAAGTAAAGAACTAGAAGTATCTCAGACAGAATTACAGGAGGATATTGATGAGGAGGGTGGTTCACTGTGAGTATTCATTCATAACTACAATTATATTACATATTATACTGTGCCAGACACCAGGTATTAGGAATATAATGTAGGTGTTATTAGGTCCTTACATTAGACAAGGGAAGATCATCATCTACTTGTTTTTCTAGGGTGAGGACAATTATTCATGTATTAGTAAAGGGGGGTAGCTAAGAAAGCCTTAAGTGACATATTTTGTATCTAGATATATCTAAAATTTGAAGTTTTACACCCTTTTCATCACATAAAGGTCTTATTAAAGGCGGTTTTAAAGAACTTGAGAAGATTCCAAGTAAATATACAGTGCACAGTCATGAAAACTCTGAAAAGACAAGAAAAAAACACACTAGGCGGGCTCGAACCAGGTCTTCTGCATCTGAAGTCAAGTGACTTGACCCCTGAGTCACAGTTTCTAGATATATATTTGGGTGATAGGAGTAATTTCCCCTCCACTTTGCAAAGGACTATATCATTGAAGAAATACCGAAGATATATTCTCTTTCTATTAATTTTTTGTTGTTATTACTAAGCCATGAGTGAGAAGAACACAGAGTGCAAGCCCACATTTCACCTGTGACATGCAAGAAAGAATTCAATCCATGTTTACAGTACATGGTAAAACTATCTGTCTCAAGTGGGAATCAAGCATGAAAATAAACAATATTGATTTTAGTATAACAGGTTGATAGTTATGATGACTCAAGTGTAATGATAACATCTAACGGTAGTCTAAAAGAAGAAATTAGCCCAAGAATCAGTAAGGCAACTAAAGTGTCTGGTTAGTAAGAGCAAACTTTTATAAGAATAAGAGATATTACAACTAAAATAAAGGTAGCTATTTTTAATTCAGTATATTGCCCAACATTATTGTATGGAAGTGAGTCATGGATACTTGATGGCAGAGATAAAAGTAGATTACAGGCAACAGAAACAAATTTGTTGAGAATATCCGTTGGCAAAACTAGAAACGATAAACGATAAAATAAGAAACACTCGGATTAGAGAAGAGGTTAAAACAGACAGTTTTGAACAAGAAATAGAAGTAGATTAATTAAGATGGTTTGGGTATGTAAATAAAATGAATAAGCAGTGAATCTCTAAAATGATATTTGAGTGTAAACCTATAGGTTCTAATCCACAATGTAGACCTAGGAAAATTGTAAAGAAAAGAGATATTATTTTAATTGATGCAAAGAAAAGAAGTTGAAATAGGGAGGAGTGGAGGAAGTTTATTCATTATAGATAAACCTGACACTGAAAGGTAAACTAGGAAATGATAAAGAAAGAGAGAATGCTTTTTTTATCAGTTATTCAAAACATTTACCTGCTGAGCCGTTATTATTACGTAACCTACTTATGAAAGATTTAGTTGTATAATGATGATGATGTAGATGATAAGGCAGATAGGATTGGAGGATGTTGTCAGAAAGGAATGTACACATACTAATATCCTTAAACACAGAAACTTAGCATACATACAGGCACACAAATAATATGCTCACACATGCAAAGACACATCCAAACACACAAATATAAAGATGTACTCTTACACACATGACAACACACCTAATGATTCACACACATAAATACACAAGCACACACACATGCAAAAATGCATATATACATGCAGGATTTCAAACGATTTTATCTGGAGATCAAGCCTACAAATACAAATGACTGTTTCTCCCCTCATTGTTGATGTAGGCATGGGGACTTTGATGAACATGAACGCTCAAAGATTTGCATCGATTTACCCAGTTACAATGAAGAAGCATTAGAGGCAGCTGTCACAGAAGAACTACAGGACTCAGAGGAACCAGAGTCTCAGATCTATCGATTTCCCATCCCTGACAAAAAGGTAAAGTGAAAATAAGTCACTAACAGGCTTCATCTTTAGTAAAGTTAGAAAAGGCAAGGAGGTGATCAGCCCACTGTGCCCGTAACTTGAATTTTTTTAGGTGTTACCCTGGTTTTGGCCATAACAATATTTACTGTTGCCTTGATGGTAAACCCTTCACCTATAAGAAAACTGAGCATATTTTGCGCTATAAGGCGTACCATTTATGGTATAGCATGGAAATGACCCAAACACTGCATTGCAATACTAATGGGGGCTTGAGTAAACTAACACATCAATAGATGTACAATGGGCTGATCCCCTGCTTGCTTTATCTATCTGATTCAATGTTTTTTCCAGCACTGTGTTCAGCAATGCTGGACATGGAGCTGGGCGCAACCCTCCTTGGGGGTATTATATAATATGTGCTATGGATAACAAGACAAACATCAATAGATAAATATAAATTTTTTTGTTTGTTTTATTTACAGAACGAAAGGGCCAAACCCAGCACCCCTAACGATCTTGCAGAGTCCCATGTAGAGATCACTGCCTTCTCACCTGAGGGAAAAAGTCCTTCTCCTAAACACCAAAGATACTTACCATTGCAGGAACTCATTCAATCAGATCCATGGCAGTTTTCACTGGATGAAGAGCTTCGGGTAAGGAGAAATTATGTTTATCTAAAAGTTGATAATTAATTAAATAGTTTTACCTCTTAAATTTGTCATCTAGTCCAAGATATTCACTGTGAATTTGCAAAATGATATACATCTTGAGGCTATTTACAATTTAAATGGTAAATTTTCACACAGGATACTAATACATAATATTTATCCATTGACTCTATCACCCTTGCCTTAGTGACCCACCTTGTTGTGGTGGAGAGGCTTGAGTGGTCTAATGACTTTGAGGGCCATACTAAACAGGTACAACCATATTGGGAAGGCCTCAAATGAAGATCCAGACCAAGAGGTCTGGTAAGGGGGCCCTGAGGTGGCAGCCCCACCACTTATCTAGGACACAGTGGAGTAATCTACTTGCCTGGATCAAATAGATTCAAAGAAATAGGCGTATGCCCGACTGAAAGATTGATTACACAGTGACTACTCATGCATGGAAAAGGACTATGAACATCGGAACATGGAATACTAGATCTATTAACGGGTAAAGAAATAGAGTTAGTAAAAAGAGAGGACCTAGGCTTGTAGATGCAAAAAGGATGTCACTTGAATAGGGATCAATGGCGAAAGTTTATCTATCATGTATAAACCTTACATCGAAAGGTACAAAAGGTTATTGATAAAGAAAGAAAGAAAGAAAGACTCTATCACATTTTTCTTTCATTAGTTTTACTTCTTTTATGAGAAAGATTTTTTATTGAATTTAGCTTCTTTGCACAATTAGATATATCATTTAAATCAGAGTTTTTAATATTTTGTCATAAAGCACATTAGACATGATTTTTGTTTTGTATATCAAGAATGGAAATTTGTATTGATATTTCCAGAAACACAGCCGGAAGGGAAATCATTTTTGTGATGTTCAAATAGGCATTGAAGATACCGACATGACGACCAGAGTAAGCTGGAGATGATTTATTTATCTCTTATTTTTTCTTTCCTTACCATTTCTCTGTTTACTTTTCAATGTCAGGCTCTTATTTTTATTTGTAAATTTTTTTAATCTTCCTGTTTTGTGTCTATCATTCTGGGAGTTACTCCTGATAGGTTGTCTTCAGAGTTATGGCTCTCTTTATATATGATATCATTATTATCATATATTGATTATATAATATCATTTTGTCTTCCATCACTGACCTTGACAAGAACGTATTTGATCCACAGTGGAATCAAATTGTTTGTATAGAATCATTATGGGATTTTAGAGATATAGATTATATCGTCAGTGTCGCAAACAAACTTCTTAAGTCTGGATTTTTTTTAACTGATGAAAAAGTCATGGGGATTTTTCTTGACCTTTGACACACCTAGTGATGTTAAAGCTATTCAAATTGACAAATGAATTCATTCACTTACACAGAATTATATGTTTTATCATATTATATTATGTTATTTTAAGATATATTACAGACTAATACAGTGTAAAGTAGTATGAGAATGTCTTTCCAGGTTGAGAGATCAGCTGGCCGAATGCCCAGCCAGACACACAGTACATCCGTTCAGATGTTGGCATTCAGCAGACGCTACAGTGAAGCTTTACGTCGTGCTCCACCTCTACGTACACCACCATCAATCCCCACACCTCAGACTAGTGCTAAAAAACCCAACAAGAGGGGTAGGGGTCAGATTTTCTTTGAATTAGAGCATCAAGCTCGGAAGACAAGAAGTCCAAGAAACTTTTTACAAAGAGGTGACTCATTTCTATCAATTGAAAGATTTTTAATGTGTTGAATTGCTAATCATTTAATTTCTAAAACCTTTCATCATCTTTGCACTGTTATTTCAAATCACGTTTTGTTTTTTCTCATTGCTGATATTGCTTACTCTCTCTTTAGCATTTCCTTCTTCTCCTTGGTGTTTAGTTGGGGTTAATATCATGTTAAAACTGCTTTGAGAAACTTAGTCAATTCTTGATTGCCTAGCAATCTACATATTGCTAAAGAATCTTTTTTTGCAATGTTTGTTAATTTTGATAAAAGAACACACGTTTGATACAGCTTTTATATTGCATATTGATCTTTTTATTTGACCACAAAGTTAGAAGTGGCATAAGATCTTACCTGGCAATTTTCTCTAGGAATGTTGTGCTCAATTTTAGAAAAGAAATCATTGCTTGTCTCACCTTAATGAGACAAGTACAAAACTCTCTCAAAAAGATATTTACTAGCTTATTCAATGCCACCATAGTATTTATACATTTTATTTCATCTTTGATAATAGACAATAAAATTTGTTGGGATTTCCTCATCATCCTCATAACTACTTTGATTTCACTAAACCCTTTCAATGGGACAGAATGTTAAATGTTAGATTTGGTTTTTATCTCAAATACATCAAAGGACCAAGGGTGAGTAATGTGGGTGTGTCCTGTGGATATTCCTGTGGTGGGAGGCATGTTCATTGTATCACATTCCTCTAGACTATAACACAGCCATCACCCACGACATCATTGACTGATTTGTCAGGGAACTGCATCATTAACAGCGGTTTTTCTAGGCGTTTTGATAAATATATTAATTCTTATCTTATTTTCATCTTACGTAACTATATTATGTAAAATGCATGTAGAATTTTCTATTGTACTGTAAATTTATTACTGTAGTTGTCATGTATATACATTAAGATGTACTCTTATATCATTTATATATTATGTCAAGTTACACTTTAATCCATATAATATGAATGCATGATTCTTTTAAAATCAATACCTTTATCATCATTATGAATTCTGTATTCACATTCATGTTGATAGCTATAAATGAATGACCCTGTGTAGTAAAGAAATTTGTTGTCTTTATCTTAAACTATGCAAACCTTCCAACTGTATATCATGTTTCACAAATCTATAAGACTCTATAATCTAGATTAGAATTGCCATAATGTATTTTCATATTTGTGTAATAAGATATGTGTGCCACTCTGGGAATATAGACCCAAAGTCTGATTTTTTGCATATTTATAATTTGCTTACATTTTCTGAGAGCCCTTTTAAAGCTGGTTAATTTAATTCCAAAATTATCTTGATATTTTAATTCTAGTCCATTTATGTGCAATTTGAATCTGACAGCCCCAGAAAGACAGAAAAGGACAAAATTAGGTTTTAGTTTTTACTTTAATTGCTAAACGAAAAATTCCAAGTTTGTTCTGGTTAATACATTATTTGAAGCCACTTCCAGGAAAACTCTGACCGGTGTTTTTTAAGACATTGAGGAACATCATGGCATCAATATCTCAACTTTCCTAACTTTCACCCATTTTATCTTTAGATGCCCCTATCTCCATTCCACCCTTTGGGACTCTGGGTATAATTTCCCTGAGCACCACACACATCGTCGGTGTCGCAAGTAAACCTCTTAAGTTTGGATTTTTGAAAACTGCCAAAAAATTCATGGGGATTTTCCTTGACCTTCGACACACCTTGTGATGATTTCAAAGCTATTCAAATGGACCGATGAAATCATGAGAACTAGAACACATGCATTCCGCATATCTCTTCTCTGTCCTATTGCATGTTACGGGATCTACACAGTGGGCTGATCACCAGCTTGTCTACAATTCTTTGATCTATAGCATTTCCAGCTCCATGTTTGGTCTCGGATTGTGGTCAGGATACTTGCATTCTTGTGTGCCATTTGTGCTAGATCATGGGGCTGCCCCTAATACTACTTTGCAGGAAATTAATGGGGTTTGATCAAACATCAAAATTTTTTATTGCAGTCTACAAGCATAATAACATCTTCAAGCTGGCATTATTAGAAAAGTTTAACATTTTTTTACATTATCATGTTTATCATTGCCATTATGATTTGAATGCTGATTCCAGTAAATATGTGATAACTTACCAAACTTTAAACTGACCCAAAAAGATATCAGTTTGTTTGAAACCAAAAGCCGCCATAAAAGCATTGATAGAAACATATGACATGAGTACAGATTATTTCCAACCATGGGGTAATAGTTTGATTGAGATGCAATTTATAGATCTGAAATTCCACATGAGTAAATTGTTCCATGTCATTTTCCAACAAATTGGGATTTTAAGTTGGTGCAAGTTTTGAATTGGTTGATCTCAATTTCTTTTACAGTTCAAAGTTATCGCAGTATTGACAGTTCTCGTACAGAAACTGCTGTTTCTCAAATGAGCAATGACACTGTTGTTGGCACATCCTTAAAAGTTTGCAAACTTCCTCCTTCCAGCAGGGAACGCTCGTCATTGGTATCTACAGATTATGACTTTGGTTAGTTTTGTCTTTATTATTCTTTTCTTGAATTTATATTTTTATCTCAAAAGAATGAAAGTGTTCTTGTCTACTCATTACTAAAAAGTATTTTACTTTTTCCGTACCTGCGGCCATACTATACGGCCATTGCTGCCCAAGTCAAATGTACCAATAGCCTCCCTATATGGAAAGTTTTAGTTGCTTGCTTAGCTTACAGGTATTTTTTAAGGGGTTTGGGAATTTGGGGTTGAGTACGGAAAGAGTATATTAAGAATGGAAGATTAACATAATATAGAAATTATGTAGATGAAAAAGACATATTATCCTTTCTTTGTTATCACCTATGCATCATTAAAAAAACTGTAAGACACAATTTTATGACTAGTAATATTCATGTGTGATGTTTGAAGATATAAAGTTGCTATAACACTGTCAATGTTTTTCAACTTTCAGATTCACACGCTTCATTTTTTAAGAACTGGGATCAAACACCATACATGTCCAGAGAGCCCACCTCCTTACGCTCCATTAATGAGAACAATGGAGGAATTCCATATGACAGACAAGTTTCCTTTCATAACTATTCCAGAGGAGGTGTATCCTCCAAGCCTCCAATGACTGCCCCTGCATCAGGAATGCTGCCAAACTTTGGAAGTTTTGGATATTCAGAAGATTTAAGACTACAAAGAAATGCAACATTTACTAGCATTGGTTCCAGGCGGACAGCAACTGATATTCCCACCAGTCGATCCATCGCTCGAATTGGAAGACCTATTGCACAAGTTTCCCATGTCCCAGATCCAGTGAGTTGTAAAAAAAATGTCTGTACAAGTGTTTTGAAACAATTAAAGATTCAATCAGATTAGATGGGAATGAAAGCTTTGAATTCCCAAGCAAAGTAACTGACTACTGAATAGATTATGGGTGGTTCTCATTCAATAATATTAACCCTCTAAGCACGCTACATCCAGTATTTTAGATGTGGATAAAAACAAAACGCAACAAATCCAAAATTTTGGATCTCTTGTATTGTGTCATGTCACGTATTGTGCTCTTAATTAGGATTGGCAAATTTTCGTGTGCTAAAAGGGTTAGATGAATAAAAAAATAGATTTCTGTCAAATATTTCAGTTCAGTTCTTTTTAGATGATGTTTGTGTTCTGTTCATTCCTAATTCACTCCTCTCTCTCTTGTTTGTTGAATTTTAAGTGGATAAGCACTGTTGATAACAGATTGGTATCACCACTCATTCAATTGAATGGATGACCGTTTATCTCTGCTGAGGCAGAGTTTTTCCTGTCATAAAATTTCTTTTTTCTTCTATGGCTTTTTTCTGGCACTACCACCTTTTCCTCATTTCCATGTTTGTTTGATCAAGCCCCATTAATACCAGAATGCAGTGTTGGGGCCAGCTCCCTGTGCATACCACCTCATGTGGTAAAACATAGAGCTAGAAAAACTATGGATCCAAGGATTTCAGACAAGCAGGTGATCAGTCTGAGGTGAGGTGGCCGACTTCCATGTTGAGGGTCGTGTGTTTGAGTCAGGCTTCAGACACTTTGTTTTTTCTTTGGTCAAGAAACTTTACTCCGTTTGCATCACTTGACCCAGGTGTAGAAATGGGTACCAATTCTCAAATGAGATTTGAGAAAGTATTCTACGAAAGACCAGCATCCTATCTAGAAAGTGACAAAAATTGGGCCTTATGAGCTAAAAAGATTTAAGGACATACACAGGTGGTCAGTCCACTGTGCCCACCATCCTTTACTGGCACCATGAGAAAAACACTGAACAGTATTAATCATAAGATAAGGCCAATAAACAAATTACTGTTGTCCCTGTAGTCACCTCCTCAGCCGTGGTCAAAACTGGGAGAATTTGCCACTGTGGGCTTTCCTCCTTGCCTGATACTAATAAATAGCTTGACAAGATGACAGTTGCACTCTATTCAATGTATGGATTTAATAAAGGACAGAGAAGAATACTGTGTTCATGATTCATTATGCTTCTACATCGTCTTTGAATTCATAACAGGATGAGTTGATCAAAGCTGTACAGGTACAAAAAGAAGCTGCTGCTGCTGTTGACATACAAAGGTAAGAATTGAATAATTTTAACTAAGATTTCCACGCTGATTTAAGATTTTAAGGATTTCACGTTTTGATATTGATAACTAGATAAATATTTACATCCAAGCATCAGTGTCATCATACTTTTATTTAATGCTATGCTGCATAACAGCCTTATGCCGCACATCTGCTCAGTTATTTATAGCTGAGGGGTTTACCACCAAGGCAACAGTAAATATTGTTATGGCCAAAACTTTGGCAACACCTAAAAATATGAGCATGTGCCATTCAAAGTTCAGGCACAGTGGGCTGATCACCTGCTTGCCTTATCTGCCTGATCCAAAGTTCAGCAATGCTGGGCTTGGAGCTGGCCACAACACTGCTTAGCGGTATTATGTGGTATGGATAACAAAACAGCTAAACTGTATCAGATTGCGAAATGCCTTTAGTGGAATTCAACTGAAATGTAACATGAGTACTGTATAAAGCTGCAAAGATGAGCCTTGTTTGATAGAAATAGACTTGATTGATGTAGCCTTGCAGTTATGATATATTTTGTCTTGAACATAACTGCTTTGACTTCTATAATACTTTCTTATGACTACTTAAAGTTTGAAACTACCAAGAATGATATAATTCTGTGTACCTCCACCAAACTCAGATCACTTTTCATAAAATTAATCAATTAAACCAAATAGTTTGATGTACAATTATATATTTGTCCCAGTTGTCTAAGCCATGATGATGTTGATGCATTTGTATCCCTTTACCCCAGAATATTCCGAGGTTTTGTAGCCAGAAATATCTATAAATCTTTACTCACCGAAGAACGACAGAAAGAGGAAGATCAACAACACGCAGCAATCAGAATTCAAAGGTAGTGATTACATTTTTTTTATTGTTTTGACATTTTCTGTATTGACTAATGGAAAGCTTGCTACAGATGCAGGCTTAATTTTGTTTTTATATTCTCTGCTAAAAAAGCATTGTTTATCTAGAAACGTTATAGTGAATATTTTAAGGAGTTTCCAAGGTGTGACTTCACTATTTAATTTTTGCTTTTTACGTGAGTAGAATTCTTTTTGAAGTGATCACCCACATGTTTTTTTTTCTATTTTCTTTTACAGCTTGTATAGAGGGCATTTGAGTCGTAAGAACAATATCTACAATCGCCCTCCCTTGAATCCAGAACTTGTGTCCTGGGGAAAAGATGTGTCCAAAATTCAAGCAACACATGCATCAAGAAGAAATTTCAAGATGGAAAACTTGTCAAATGAGTGAGCAAATTATTATTTTCCTTAACATTCGCATTTTTAACTTTTCCTTTTATGAGCAGATTTGCAAGTTGTGAGTATATTTTCCTCTAGCTTGCTTTGTCCTGTTGACAGCAGTAACATTCTTTATCTTCATGACTTTTCTTTTTTGATATCTTCATATTATGTTTCTGAGTTGAGAAATTTGAAGAAAATAAACAATAATTGCTTTTTAGTGTTGTTATATTTTCAACTTTATACCTCCTCTATCCTTGATTAAATAATAGTGAACCACCCACACATTTACCGCTGCAATTTGATCTCGCAATTGTTGTATGGTGTTGTCACCAAGAGTTTATGAGCTTTTGCCTCTCGCTTCCTATACAAACTGTCTGCTGGCACCATGAGCAATGCACTGAACATTATTATCTTCATTATTTTATCTGTTTTAATTATGCTAATTCTTCAACTCTCTGTTTTATGTGACCTATTTCTATCTCAAATACTATGATCCCTTTTGCACAGCAATTTTAAAGGTATTATAATTTTAGCACAATTTTAAAAATCGTTTTTATTGGCAGGCCTTGTGGCATAGCGGTTAACAGTTTCGCTTTGTGAGCAGAAGGTAATGGGTTCAAATTCTGACTATGATTCGGAGGTCCCACCCAAGGTCATAAAACTAACAAGTTTAAACTTTTTTGTTGAACTCCTACATCATAATTGTAGGAATTTGTGAAAATGTTAGAATTATTGAGAGTTGAAAAAGTATATTTTAAAATTTCAGAATGGCCTCAAATCAAAGAGAAGCTAACAGCAAGATGTCAGTCATTGGCCCACATGTGGAAATTTATGAGTAAGTCAAGCTGAAATCCCATAAAAAGAACTGATATTCTTAATTTTATTTTCTCAAAATGATACATGTCTTAAAGGTTCAAAAGAAAGGGAAGACAAAGTGAGATCCACAAATTTTTTCTTTTCCCCAACTTTAATGATAGTGATAAAATATGTTGCATACAATAATTATAAGAGAGAAGTGTGTTTAAAAACAGTGTACCTACTATATTTTCTTTATTTCTATATCAATTTCTGTTCCACCTTTTAGTGTCAGGTGTGTATCATATCAAAATGTACCAATTCCTTCCCTCTTGACCTCAAACTTATAAGTAAGAAACTTAAAATCGGTTTCTTCTTTTTATTTGTCTAGAGTCAAACAATTTTTGTCCATTTTAGTATTTGAATCAAACCTCAAAAATATATTGTATGGTAAACATCTTTCTTTCTTTCTTTCATGATCAGTTATCTTTTTACATTTTGGTTATGGTTTACCTTTATCACTGCATCTTTTCTTTGCATGCATCATGTCTTGTTATTCTTCTCTTTTCTCCAATCTCTGAAATTTCATTACTCCAAATTTTCATCGACCTACCACACGGCATTTTACCCTGTTGTGTACAGTAATATACCTTTTCAGGAATTCTTTTTGGAACACATCCCGTTTATATGAATGATGATTCTTCAATAATGATATTATTTAAACAAGTCTCAGAATGGCAAAGAGTACTCAAACTCATTTTTATGTTAATTCATCTCATATCTTTTTGTTTTTTTGCAGTATTTATCATCCCAAAAAAACGGGACCTTCTAAGAGAGAGCTGGCTCTTGCAGCCACGAAACTCCAAAAGGTTGTCCGAGGCTGGATGGTGAGGAGGAAGATGGAGAAATTGGCACGAAAGGTAGGAATATAGAAAAAAGAGAATCACTTACTTCATACAAAGTGTTTCATAACAAGTAAATAGAGAATTGAGTGCTGAAATGAAACAGTGCTTTTTATATCATTAACTTAGAATAAAAAACATTATACACCACTTTCACTGCTTGAGGCATTTTATTCAATTAAATAAAGTTTTTTTCTTTGAATATTATTGCAAATGATTGCTTTAGAATTGATACATGCTTCTTTCCAGGCAACATGGTATGGATCCAACTTCCCCAAAATGGTCAAGGAATACAAGACAACGGTCAAGCGAGTCCAGCATCAACACGGAGTGGACAAGGCAAAGACTCCATTCAGCATCAAGGAAATGAGTGACTATATCGACACTAGAAGACGTTAGTTTTTTCCAGCAACTTTTTGATTCAATAACACTATTTAATGTCTTTCTTTCTTTCTTTTCATTTTCCTTTTTACCAGAATCTCAGTTTAACTCTTTCCATACCAGCGGCCGTACTATACGAGTCAAACATACGAGTGGCCACTCCATACGGCTGGTTTTAGTTGCTTGCTTAGTTGGCTCTGGTGTTTTTTTACGGGTTTGGGAATTTGGGGGCGAGTACGGAAAGAGTTAAAGACAATCCTACACCAACCTTTTAGTATTTTCTCTTTCCTTCTGCTATCATCTTTCTTTCATTAGAAAATGAAGGAGTTAAAAACAGTGATGATAAATGATCAAAACAGAATTAAGGTATTTTCTTATCAGGACATAAGGATGAGACTGACACCAAAAGGTAAACCAGAAAAGAATTTAGCAAGAAAGACATAAGAATAGATGAGATATGACAAATAATCTCTATCATCAAAAGAAAGAGACATTTTCACATTGTTCATGGTTTTGACAAATACGACTTTTGTGTGAGGCATCAGCATCAATCTTCCTCTTTGCTTTCATTCAGAAAAGATTCATTTCCTGATTACATACTGCTATTTATCTCTTTTACAGGATATGAGAGTGTATTTGAGAAGAAAGCATTTGGTGGAGAGCTGGAACGGAATGACATTGAGGCTTTCTTCAGAGAGTGTGACCTTTACCCTTCCCAAGCAGAGATTGAAGAGGCCATGGATGTCACCATGCACGGTAAATAAAGTCAAATTTTCTATAGGTTACATTTCTCATTCTGGATTTGATATGTGGTAAAGAAAGGCAAATTTTCTATGGGTTACATTTTTCATTCTGAATTTGATATGATTCATGTGCAGATTTATTAGTTAAAACGTGAGGGTGTTAAACTACTTGAAAAGTTGAGGGCTAAGTGTAACTTTGAACTTTAATGTGTTGTGAAATTTCACAAACAAGTTGATGTATATTAGTTCCAGCCCTAGAATCAAAAGAATGAATTGTTTTGTGTTTTATTTATTGTTTGATTTTGGAACTTGGAAAAAAAAGGGGAGGACAGGGGGTCAGGGAAGAGAGGCTGAGAGAGAGGAGACAGAGGGAGAGAGAGAGAGAGAGAGAGAGAGAGAGAGAGAGAGAGAGAGAGAGAGAGAGAGAGAGAGAGAGAG
>JARBEQ010293970.1:7174-17535 GCA_030265355.1 Tritonia tetraquetra
ACACACAGACAATAATATCCACATCGCGGCCCCCCCCCCCCCCCCCCAAAAAAAAGAGAATTTGATTATCAACTTTAACTGTTGATTGCAACTGAACTATAGTGCGCACAGTAAAACAGTTTGGCACAATGATGAACATGCTTGTTGAGCTTTGTTTTAACATCAGTGAACGCAAATAACTTCTCTGTGTCTAACAGAAGACATTTTGTACGCTGATATAAACATTATTCAACAGTCACAAGATATTAAAAGTGAGAGATTTATTTTGACAAATCTGTGATAAACGTATCATGAAATGAAAATTTCAAGAATCGCCATGGATTTGGTACACTTTGTAAAATGTCATTCTCATTTTTGTTGTTGCAATCTATATATATTATTCTCTGGGGGTTTTTTCCTCTCTGTAACATGTTAAAAAATCTATTTGCTACTATGACTATCAGTTCTTAAAATACATTGAATACTTTGATTTCATACAAATTATAAACTGTGACTTACAAAATGTACCACACTTCAAGATCTGGTATGCAGATTTCATCTTCACCACAATTCTTTGCAATTTGGACCTAGGAAACATGAACACAAAAGTTTAAAACCATCCCAAAGTTTCCAACCAATAGAATTAAATTAAATCAGCCCTATAACTATCAGATTCCATGCCTGATCCAGGCTTCACAGACACCAAGAGATATTTCCTTCCATCTCTGACAGTCCCTGGCATACTAAGAAACTTAAGACGCCCAAGGTATCCTTTAATTTGACACAGAGTGCAAGAGTGTGCTTTGTTGTCTTCCTTGTCTCCTTTTCCCATTAACCTTCCCACTGACCTCATCATATTTATATTTATATTTTCACACTACATATCTAAAAATTATATTCACCTTTTCATGACAATGGACATAAGCTCGCTTTTATTGCATGTTTATCATATTGCTTCCGCCTTTGGTTTGTGGACTGTACATAATAGTGCCTTGCTTATGATTAATACTGCTCATGGTGTCAATAAAGAAATATGGACACAGTGGGCTGATCACTGCTTGTCTGAAATTCTTTGATCCACAGCATTTCCAACCATATGTTCAACCATGCTTAGTGGTCAGGGTGCCTGAAAGTGGGGTTATCCAAACCCCATTATACCCCAAAGGAGTGTTGTGGCCAGCTCCATGTCCATCATTGCTGAACACAGTGCTGGAGAAACTCTGGATCAGGTAGATAAGGCAAGCAGGTAATCAGCCCACTGTGCCCCAAACCTTGAATAGCCCAATGAGTGTCACATTTTTAAATGTTGCCCAAGTTTTGGCCATAACAATAGTTAATGTTGCCTTGATGGTCAACTCCTCAGCTATAAGGTCTTAGTCACTACTAACCGTAAAAGATGTTTGCGTTGAAATGAAAGCATCCAGAATGGGTTGTAATTCTCTCTTGCGTCTTGATCTCTTATCCCCTTCCTTTAGATTAAGTTCAATGTCCAAAGTGGTCTTTATGGGACTAAGCTTATCCGCTGGCTCATCCTGAAGAGGAAAAAAAGTTACTTCCATTTATCAACCTACACATTGCAATTGTGGTTTGTTCGAACATATTGACATAATGATGGTAACATTGTGCTGAACACAATGAAGTTTTCAGATTGAGTTCAAAGAACAGGTAAGAAACAGAAGGAGACTCTCCTTAGAAGTTCCCTCCAACCACTTGCTTTCTATTTCAAATCAAAGAAAATGTCCTAAAATATATGATGCCGAAATGTAAACTACAGTAAACCAGTACTCTAATGCTTATATGTAACAAAAAAATATAATTTTGTGTCTTTCATTTAATAAATAACATCATTGAAAGAAATGAAAAGTGCATACCTTTACAAATGCATAGGATGGTTTACACCAAAATTCATCCTTTTTCAATTTCACTGTCAGTTTATCTGTAAATCCCTTTGGATTGGCAATGTAAAAAGCTCTTCGTTCAGCATTGCTGTTGTTTCCATCTTTAGCATCTAGAACCCATTCCAAGTCAAAGTCTGTTTCAAAAGAAAGATAAACACACACAAAAAATATCTGTAAAAGAAACATAGTAAAACTATGGACTCAGGACTTGTTGACATGAGACAAAAACACTCAGACAAATTTTCCAAACAAACTGATCATAACTTGAACAGAGAAATATCACTGTGAATGAAATATGAAAGACCCATCGTAAATATAATCCTGTTGGTTGACTGCACCTTATTTAGGCTTTATCATAGCTTGGGTTTTTAAAAGTCAAAAAGAGTGCCATTCTTTAAAGGAGTGACCTCTGCTACCTTGTTCATATCTTTTTATTGTAGGATTGCATGTAGGCTTGTTGGACCTTGAGAGCTATGCCAACAACACAAAAGCTCCCATACCTGATAAGTAAATTAGTAAGATAAAATAATGCCTACTGGAAGCTGTGGACCAAGCGGTAACAAGGCAAAAGATAATATGAGAGCTTCCAAAATGGACAATGTAGAAAAACACAAAATGTTTCGTGTCCCTGTGCATTGTCCTTTTTATAAGCTTTAACTATCCTCTGCCTTTAAGTCAAATGGTAGATGTCTTATTTTAGAAGGATAAAAAATATTGAGTTGTCTCATCTGCAATGATTAAAAGACATGTCAATACCGTGAACATTTTGGCATCGTTGTGAAAGCGTGATGAAAATCATATATATTTTAGGTCATTCAACTTACAAAGTTCTTCTGGTACTTTAATTCCATCATATTTTAAGCAAGTAGATATTGTCAAGCTGTGAACAAAATGCAAAATATCACGGTTCAAAAACATCATATTATGTTATATCTAACACGAGTAAGAAATTAAATTGGATAAAACTTCTCAAAGGCATTTTCTAAACTGTACAGAATCATTTTTTTTCTTAGATAAAAAGGATAACAGTATTCTTTTAACAGCTATAATAGTCAAATTCTTTCTTGATCACAGCAACAATCTTGGTTGCAGGCTTTATCTATCTCTTGAATTATATTCTTATTAAAAAACATAAATTTCACTTGGGCAAAAAAAAGAGTTATTAATGATATATGATAGTAAGACACAGGCAGTTGATGAAATCTTGATTCTAATAGATAAAGACATGATTACAGTCTTGAAACGTGTATATTCAAATTTTTCAAAACCACAAACAATTTTTGGCTCTAATACTCAGTATTTGCCCTTATTCAAAATGAATCACTCACCAAGCCACCTTTTGCCTCTCTTTATTTGTACAAGCTTTTTTATCAAGATCAATTTTACTTGGATCTAGTTTGAGAGTTGCATATACATGGACGACTGGTCGAGCTCTGAAAGTCATACAATAAAGAGTAGCTGTACATTTTAGAGGTTAAATGTTAAAAGCTACAACTGAAATCATAATAAGAGATAAGACAGATGGTATTCATCCCTTGCTCTGTTTGCCATTATTCATTACATTAAAATTAGAGAAGGTTGAAAATCAATTTTAATTTCATAAAGTTAGGCAACACTTCATGATGAATAAATAACATTGATTTAAAGGGAAATGGACACTGTATGTCTACACACATTTTAGGGTTGTTTGTTCCTTCAGAGGAAGATTTAAAGGCAATCAAAATTAGCTAAAATGGTATTTTGAACAAACATCTTAATACAAGTCACAATCTAATGTTATATTAGTGTAGAAATCATGAATAACATATTATAATAAAAGTTACTTATTTATTTCTTTCATCACTGCCACAGAGGAACAATTTATTGATCACATTGTCTTTGTAAAGTACCTTTTTTACATCTGAATTTGAATACAAATTTCATTCAATTTCTATCTTGAATAATCAGGCATCATCAAACTATTCCTTTGCTCATTCCAACCAAACCATCAAACTATCTGCTCAAATAATTCTCTTCTTTATCAGTTCTTTTGCTTTTGATAAGCAATCACCATTTTAACAAACAACAATTTAAGAAAGTGTACGTTCTTTCATTGTAGACTTTCCTACTTCTTTTTATTTTGACTTATCTATCACATAAATGAATCTCCTCCCAGAGAGAAGACCTACCTTAAAAAAACAGCTTTTTCTGAGCCATAGGCTCCAACCAATACATCAGGATATGAGTTGTCGTCTTGATCTATTCCAGCTGAAATAGCACTACCAAAGGTTGATAACGGCGTCTTGAAGTCAGATCCATAGATAACCTGTAGGAAATCATGACTGTAGATTTGATTTCATTTGTTTGTTGGACCCATCAATACAAATATCAATGGTCGTATAGAGTTGGGAAATAAATGAAACAACATACACCTTTCCAATGGGATGGAAACGAATGATATAATAAACTATCCATAGAAAGGGTCAAAATCTTAATAATATGACCACAACAAATCTTAACTCACAAACAGCATCAACGAGCAGCTTATCTTAAAATGTAATGTCTCCATTTTATAATACTTTTCCATTTTAAAACTAAAGGCATCCTGTCTATGTCTGCCCACCAAAATCTTTACATCTAGAAGTTACTGTATCATTATCCATGCATAGCGAGGGCCAGCCAGTGAGTGTTCTTGTTCCTACCTGCGATGGATCAGTAATGATCCCATTTTTAGATCCATGGAAAATGTAGATGGCTCCACGTCTGTCCTCACCAGCGTAGGGAGCACCAACACAAAGATCTGTAACAAACAAACAAATGTTATATACAGTTATATATATGATTCAATATGATGTGAAAGAAATTATTTCAATCAGACCTGTCAATGACCATTTCCAAAATTGTCTGAACTTTTCGGCACACGGCAGATATGGTAAAAGTCTAACTGAAAATGCACGAAAACAGGATTTTTGGGGTCTGAAATCAGACCATTGACTGAACATTTACAGGTCTGTTCAATCCAGCCACCAGATAACCCATGCACGCTATTTGATCAGGAGGGTGAGTGGGTTGAGGGAGCAATGTGGGTAGGTTAATTCTTTAATAAGATATCGAACACTGTAGACTCGCCTAGTGTTACCCTGCTTTTTATCTATAAATAGTCGTCATCATCATCATCATCAACATTATCACCACCACCACCATCATCATTATCACCACCACCATCACAAACATCAACATTATCAACACTACAACTACAACCACTATCATCATCCTCATCATCATTATTATCACCACCCTAACAACCACCACCATCTTCAATCATTTGTTTTCAGCACTACCAGTGAAGCATAGGCCATCAACAAAGTCTCTCCTTGTGTCTAAACTTTCTCTTCCAAATTATGACCCAGTGAATAATGGCTATGTCAATCTTTCTCGATGTTTAGCTTCTTTGCATCTTATCATTTGTTTTGTTATCCATTCTGCATAATACCGCTAAGCAGTGTTGTGGCCACCTCTCCGCGTCCAGCTGAACAAAGAGCTGGGAAAAAGGTAGATAAGGCAAGCATGTGATCAGCCCATGAACCTTGAATGGCACAACATTTTTAAGTGTTGCCCAAGTTTTGGTCATAACAATATTTACTGTTGCCTATGTGGTAAACACCTCAGCTATAAGGAAACTGATCAGATGTTGCCTTATATGGTATTATCTAATTTCTAAAATTGTCATCTTACCATCGTATCCATCATAATTGATGTCTCCGAGTCCACTAAGGGCCATGCCAAATCGAGACTGACTCGAGACTCCATCCAGGATGTCACGTTCTGTATCATTGAATACATGCTGAAAATCAAATATGAATGATTTCATTATATTATTATAATAGCAATGGGGGGTATATTCAAAGAACAAACACATTTTTTTAGCTTAGGAAAACTATGGCAGCGTTTCGTCACCACACCAACAACAAATAACCAATATTTTGGTCTGTCTTGAGGCCAGACCGATGTTCAGTCATGAAAGGCACATAAGATACCCGCACATAAATGCAGGCACCCCGACCACCAAGCATGTCTGAGAACAGAGTCGTAAATGCTATGAATTAAATGATGATGATGATGATGGTGGTGGTGGTGGTGATGATGATGATGGTGGTGGTGGTGGTGGTGGTGGTGGTGATGATGATGATGGTGGTGGTGGTGGTGGGGGTGGATGACGGCGACGACAACACGACGACAATGACATTGTTGTTAACATCGTATCTCCACATAACTACACATAATTCAGTTACGTGGAAAAAGTGATCGCGTTGAAACAAGCAACCACATACCAGAATGGTAACAACATGCAGCGTAATTGCGTCAATTGCTCGGTGCATGTAATTTGAACTGACATTTCTGGCCGTGTAGCTCTCACCAGCCGGTAATAACGGTAATAAACTATGATGTTTTACGATTGCACATTGCATATTATGTCCTTGGCTCGAGGGACACGTGACAGCTTTAGATGACTCTTGTTTTTGTGGGTTTTACCAGTTTCAGGATATTGTCCACGCTAAATATGTATTTCTATCTCCATCGATTAAGATGCAACAGGCATACGTGCCCATGATCGCAAATCTTCAACACTTCACTGCATAAAACGCACGTATGTAAATACAAATTGTCCAAAGAAACATTGAATTGCTCTATTTAAAATAATCATAACGGAATCCCCTGAATGGGAGGTTGATTGAAGCACAGGGGGAAATGAAAATAAAATAACACACTAATCCAAAATTATGATAAATTACCACAGACATGCCAATCGATAGCTAAATAGATATATAGCCATATAGATAGATATATAGATAGATAGATAGATAGACAGATAGATAGATAGATAGACATATAGATAGATAGATAGATAGATAGATAGCTATATAAATATATATAGATAGATAGATAGATAGCTAAATAGACAGATAGATATATATAGATAGATAGATAGATAGATGAGGAGTACAACACAAAATCTGTAAGAAACAAGTTTGTTGATCTTTCTAATCTTTGTTATATTTTCATGTTTTGTTTATTGCCTGTTTCCCAGAGTAAAAATGTTGGAGAGGGGAGGGGAAAAGCACCAAAAGAATGGTGACAATGAGCCAGTTAAAAGAAGGTCACGTGGAGAGTAGAGGGCGGGGTGTTATTCTAGAGGACACCCATTGTTTTGGTCCAACCGCTCAAATAAATCTGCCCCAATGTTGTCGTCAACAGGCACAGAGAGAGAGAGAGAGAGAGAGAGAGAGAGAGAGAGAGAGAGAGAGAGAGAGAGAGAGAGAGAGAGAGAGAGATGGGCAAGTTGGGGGGAAACCCGATACCTCAAGGGGATTTACAAGACGATGTGCCAAGGTCAGGGACACCATAAACAATACAAGGAAGCTTCCTTTATAATAAGCAGGTTGAATGGGCTAGCTGACAACGACATTCTCCGGTAGTCAAGTGGACGAAATAGTATCTAGTCTGTTGTCTGATTAAAAAGTCACAGGGGCTGGTCAGCAGATTGATAGATAGATAGATAGACAGATGAATAGATATAGATAGATGGATAGATAGACAGACAGACAGATGGATAGATATAGATAGATGGATTGATAGATGGACAGACAGACAGATATATAGATAGATGTATATATAGATAGACATCAGACAGATACATAGACAGACAGACAGATATGTAGATAGATGTATAGATAGATAGACATCAGACAGATACATAGACAGACATATAGATAGTTATATAGGTTGATTGATAGATAGAGATAGATACATAAATAGATGACTCACCGCTGATGTCTGGTAGTAGATATAGACCCTTCCTGTATCCCATGTTTTAGACTGTCTGAAATCCGTGTAGAATGGGGCACCAACGATGATGTCATCCAATCTGGAATACACGTTTAAAGTATCAAGTTGTTAGTTTTTCGCCCTTGACAACACATTATAGGTCATATCACACGCGGAACCTTCGATTCTGATTCCATGAGGAATCCGCAGTGTCGGAGCCATAAAAAACCCTCGAGAAAGTTCAAAGGAAAAATCCCAACGTCGCACCGAGATTCGAATCCAGTACCTTCTGCTCACGAAGCGAAAGCGTTAGCGCTAAGCCACGAAGCCCCCAATCTGGAATAGACAGACAGACATAATAATATCGCGCAGATAAATATATAGGCTTTTAAGAGATGGGTTGACGTAAATGAAAGACGGAGTTAGTGGCAATAAAGATAATATTATAACAGGATACATAAAAAAGAAAGAACCGGGGCAGACTGAGAGGACTTTTCCCTCTAAGCTGTGCGCATGTGCGCGCGGACACCGGAGAGGAAAGGAGCGCACAGTTGATAAATGTTTGCGCACACCAATGAAAAACAACAGCACACACAAAACTAACTTCTTGTGTATCATGTAACGTTCATTCTCATGCACACAATGCACTCAATTGGGATTTTTTCGCTAAACTTTGCACAACACCAACAATTTATGCTCACAGACTAGAAATAAAGAGGGAGCATTGACTGACAGTACACATTATACTGGCGGTCAGTGATAAATGAAGGGAGACATAAAGATAATCTCTGACAAAGACAGAGTGATAAGGTTGATGGAGGGTGGCGTGTGAAATTGTAGGCTTTGTTAAATAAATAAATACAAGTTGAATAGAATGGAAAAGTGGGTGAACGAAAGTATAGAAACTCCCTCAATGCCCTTGAGTGCCTTTAGGCTCATGTGGTCGGTGTTTAACCAGGTATCGCCGCTCTGTCGCAGTTTACTTCCCCAACTCCCAGTAGAGAATTGACATTATTTCTATGCACCGTCGGATAAGGCAATTGAAGTGGATATTCTTGACAACTCCTAGTAGAGAATTGACACTTATTTCTATGCACGGGGTCGGATAAGCAATTGAATTGGATATTCTTGACAACTCCTAGTAGAGAATTGACACTTATTTCTATGCACGGGGTCGGATAAGGCAATTGAATTGGATGTTCTTGATCAAGAAAACAACGGAAGCTGCAACTAGAACACTTGAGCTTCGCCATTGAAGTCCGTTCACAAATTGGCACTTGTGGCCGCTTCTCGCAACCGAAACTAGATGAAACATTTGCACGATGAGCCCAGACCGGCTCTTAAGGGCATACCCTGGGGATTGATGAAGTGAATGGATGATTTGAGCAAATTACACTCTAGATATTCATAGGTTGATTGATAAATTGATGAACGAATAAGAGTATGGACTGATTAATTAATGCAGTCATTATTTTTATTTTATTTAAAAGACGAAGCGAATATTGGCCAATAGAAAATTTGACGATTGGATGGCTAGATGTGCAGGGGGATAGAAGAGTGGGTGAAAAAACATCCCCCCCCCCCCCCCCACAACACACACACCCCTCCCCCAAACAAACAAAAAATGCAACAAAAACAAAACAAAAAACTATACGAACAAAATGTAGACTTGCTTACCTATCACCATCGAGATCAGTTACAGCTAAGGCACCTCCAAAGTATGAACCAATCTGGAAGAGGAAGAGATAAAAGTTACCATCATTACAAACGTGTATAGTTGTTACAGCTAAGGCACATCCAAAGTATGAACCAATCTGGAAGAGAAAAGATGAAAGTTACCATCATTACATCACTCATTGCAGACATATCAAATACGGGACCTCCGAATTCCATATTCATCTCACCTGTTCCCCCTTTATAGATCCCATCAACACCATGTCCTGTGTGTACATCTCAACCTGAAACAAAACCAACAAGAAATGTCATTACATCTGCGGATATATGGCGACATTTGAATAGTAGTGTAGTAGTGGTAGTAGTGAGTAAGTTAGTAATAGCAGCAGCATCAAAAATTGCAATTGTACCAGCAGTGACAGACGCAGCAGTAGTAGAGATAGATGAGGAAAACGGCGATGAAGAGGATAACGAATACATTACGACGTCCTTAACCCTTACCCCAATCTATTTGACATGGCAAGGGCAAAATCATTATATTAATATATATGATCACACATGTGGATTCGTTTCTGGCATTGTGTGTGTGTGTGCAGAATGCCTACTAGACATCGTATTTGCATACATAAATAAATAATCATTATTTGTCCGTGAATTAGATCTGTCATGTCAATATATTATAATAATAATAATAATAATAATAATAATAATAATAATATCACCGAGCACATGACATATTTATCGACCTAATTATGCACAGATCACACTGGGTGTTTGGACTTACCTTGCCCACGTAATCGTCTCCCTTTGGAATTCCCACTACATAGTCTGCCATTGGGAGATAAATAAATACAGAAAATTGGAAACAGTGTGATAGCATTATCTTCTTTACATCGTGTCTAAATCTCTCTCTCTCTCTCTCTCTCTCTCTCTCTCTCTCTCTCTCTCTCTCTCTCTCGCTCTCTCTCTCGCGCTCTCTCGCTCTCACACACACACACACACCCA
>JARBEQ010294081.1:0-17534 GCA_030265355.1 Tritonia tetraquetra
GAGGGAGGGAGGGAGGGAGGGAGGGAGGGAGGGAGGGAGGGAGGGAGAGTATTCAATTCTTTAAAAAATATATTTTGTGTATTTTTAAAAATTTTTAATTTTTCTTCCCACTTTAGCTCCACTTTGCCTTCCAAAACAGCAAGTTCCTCTACATGGTGATGGACTACATGCCTGGAGGGGATCTGGTGAATTTGATGAGTAACTATGATGTGCCAGAGAAATGGGCCAAGTTTTACACTGCTGAGGTGGTGCTTGCCTTGGATGCCATACACACTATGGGATTTGTACACAGGTAGGTGGCAGAAAAAAATGATTGCTCTATGGCCACACCAGAAGAAACCCAAACCAAACAAAACAAAACAAACCCCAACATCCTAAAAAGGAAAATTGAGGGTAAAAATGGAAGGGGTAGAAGGGGAAAGAGCTGGACAGGGAATATGACAGAACTGTCAGGAAGGCAGGGATGGGGATTTTTTCACAATAAATTTTCTTTTTTCTCTATTCTAATGCCTGTAGTTTTGTTAGAGTTGTGCTTCTACTGATTGGAGTTGGCAGGCCTGAACATCAGCAATTTCTCCTTTGGGAGATCTTATTTTTGTTGTTCAAAATCTTTAAAAAATTTTTTTTATATCTAATCTCAATATATGATGATGATGTCGTAGTTGTCAAGTCGTGTTTTTTATACTTGTGAAGTTTTACATTAAAATTTTGTACTCACAAGTGACTAAATACTCTTCTTTGATTGTTAAAATTGTGCAGAGATGTAAAGCCAGACAACATGTTGCTGGATGCTAATGGGCACCTCAAACTGACAGACTTTGGAACTTGCATGAGGATGGATAAGGTGAGAACTTTGAATATGAGGTGACACAGAGAATTTGTCTCTTGGTCTTCGAGTTAATGGCTTTGATAGACTTGGTGTCAAAAAACAATGTGCATTAAGGGCTTACAGATATGTGAATAAAGTTACACATTCTTAATTAAACGACACAGGATTATTATTTTTTTTTTTTGGAGTTAAGTTTTTCATTCCGTTGTAGAGTGAGCCTTTTTGTACAACCGTCAAATCCGGGGCGAGTGTGATGTAATTATCTATCATTAGAGTAGTGCAGCTTCCTGCTTTTCCAGTACATTCATTCATTCATTTGTTCATTCATGGTACAAATGACAAAGGAGACTTGTCGAAAGAATGAAAGTAGGTCCTTTCAGTGTTAGCGCAGATGGCTCAAATTATTTTTTTATAGAATGTTTATCGTACATTTGGTGTTACTAACTCTAAAAAATTTGAAATAGACAGGTCTAAAACGTCTTTTAACTCCAGGGACCAGAATTCAGATATGTATTCTTTTCAAACTAGAGGTTCTTTTTTTGTGTGTGTTTCAATATGTCAGTCAAAATGAAATGTAGCTTGAGTGATGGATTTCATTTATTAGTTCGTTGCAAAGCTAATTCAAGTTTGTATTGTAGCAAATAGGCACAGTGTGTTTAATTCTTCTCTCAAACAAAACTTTTCATTTGAATTCTTTTCAATTTTCAGGAGGGGTTGGTCCATTCTGACACAGCAGTTGGCACCCCAGACTACATTTCCCCCGAAGTTCTCAAGTCCCAAGGAGGGGAAGGTTGTTACGGCAGGGAATGTGACTGGTGGTCGGTTGGAGTCTTCCTGTTTGAAATGCTTGTTGGTAAGGGACCCCCTGACATGGTGGGGAATTTTTTTCTTCTTCTGTAATATTGTTCTAAAGTTTTAATTACATTTTGCATAATCTATCTCTGTCCAATGGTACGAGTTATAAAAGCATGCTTACCTCTGTCTTTTGGGCATTAAAAACAATAATTTGATGTGCTACATTTGTCTAACCATATAGTCTATTGTATAGACTTGAGAGTTCGTTCACCAGAAAGAACTTTCTTACAGTAATGATTGAAAGAAGCACAACTTTATATTGCTAATTTATTCAACCTATTTGAAATCAATGGCTTGATGAACCTGACCGGTTGACCAACCCATGTTCAGCAATGCCATCATTTGGCTATAAAAGCATATCACAGGGTTCATGCAGCCTCCTTAAATTCTAGAATTCCTTGAATTTAGGTTGACCTTGAAAACTCTTGAATTTGCGTTCTGGTAGAAAACTCTTTGAATTTTGAAATGGGAGTAGTGAAGAACTGAAATAAGTTTTTGATAGTTTTTTTTATTCCGCTCCGCGAAGCTGAGCAATGTGCCGCTAATAATTATTAATTACGTAAATAGTCCCTGAATTTAAGAAAATCTCTTTGCTAACTCCTTGAAATCTCCTTGAATTTCAGGATAGAATAGTTCTAGGAACCCTGATATCAGATCATGAAGAATTTACCATGTCTCTTAATGCAGGGAGATTTCATAGATAAAATCCCTTTCACCAGTCATATTTTATCTCTGTAGTTTGCATATTATTATTATAGTGTACGCCATAAACGTGGTTGCTCTGATGTATTTTGGAATCTTCCCCAGGTGATACTCCATTCTATGCAGATTCTCTTGTTGGGACTTACGGCAAGATTATGGATCACAAAAGATCTCTGAACTTCCCCACGGATGTAGAAATGTCAGAGAAAGCTAAAAGTCTTATATGTGCCTTTTTGACAGATAGGTAAGTGTTATATTATTATTTTGATTATTTCCCTGACTGATCCATTGGATGAATAACCTGTCATGTCAATTTCTTGATCTTTACTAGAGACAGATTAATTATTATCTTTACATGTCTGATCTTTGGACCTGACACTGTATTTTACACAAATTCTTTTGTCAATGCATGAAAAAGTAAAACAGGTTTTGAAAAGCTAAACATGAGTTGTAATAGTCAAATCAATCTATAGATTTACAACTTAGAATGTATGTTTTTTATTTGCAGAACTGAGAGATTAGGTAGAAATGGAGTGGATGAAATAAAACGTCATCAATTTTTTAAGAATGATACATGGACATGGGAAAACATCCGTCAAAGTAAGTTCCATGACAGACTAGGTTTTTATCTTCATTTTTTTCCAGTAAAACTGACTTTACTTACTTTACTTTTCCGATCTAGTCACTTGAGATCTTCAATCTGATGTGTAGAATTTGCTTGTGTTCTGTAGGTAAAAAAAGGTATGGAAAATGTAAAACTCCCAAATGGACAAAACAAAATGACACAGGATGTTTCGGGTATAACCCTTCTTCAGCTAACAAACAATAAATAAGACAAAAAAAACATATAGCAAAGGAGATTGCGTAATAAACAAACAACCAGAGCTGTTGAGGGTGCACAGAGCCTGGACAGCTTAACCCAACGGTCAACTGTACAGACTGAAAAACAAAAGGAAAGGATCGTGGGAGGAGGGGGAGGAGAGGGAGGCGCAACACCAGAACTTTCGAAGACAAGGTGGTCAGTCCAAGGTTACGTAGTTAGGGGGTTTGGGGAGGGGGTGCCAGGGATAGAGATAGAGGGGGGGTTTCAGGAAAAATCCAGTTTGGTGTTCAGACCCCTGGGAGTGCCTAAGGATAAGATCAAATGGGTCTCTGAGGCCTTCCGATCTGGTTTATCCCTGTGACAAAGCTTCAAGACCGATACTTCCATATCTAATCCACCGTGGTGGTCGAGGCCGTTAAAATGTGTAGCAACCGGTGTGTCCATGTTGTTGGAGACATCCCAAAGGTGTCTGACAAAACGGTTGCCAAGTCTCTTGCCAGTCTCGCCCACGTAACACTGGTGGCATCGTTTGCAACGAATCGCGTACACCAGGTTGCGCTCGGTGCACGTGAAGCTAAGTCTGACGGCCCAAGTACGATCAGGGAACGGAATAGAGGCAGATCGCTGAGATGGGGGCACTTTCTGCAGATCCGTCGGTTGCAGGGACGTGCCTTTCTCTCAATCGGGTCTACCTGGGTTCGAAATCGCTCCCTGACCTGGAGGTCTCTAAGGTTGCGGTCTCGCCTGTAGCTAATGTCTGTCAGTATAAAGGTGTTGTTGATGTCTGGTTTGTCTCTAACATCATACACTTTTTGTTCTGGCTGCAAAGATTTTGATAATTATTCTAATATTAAAACCTTTTAACAACTATTTTCCTTCCCCCTTTATCTTCAGCTGTACCGCCTGTTGTGCCTGAGCTCTCCAGTGATGTGGATACAAGTAATTTTGATGAAATAGAAAAGGATGAAAACCCAGAGGAGACGTTCCAATCTCCCAAGGCATTTGCTGGCAACCACCTGCCTTTTATAGGGTTCACCTACAGTAAACAGTCCGTGTAAGAAGTTATTTTAAAAGCCTGTATTTAGAAAAAGCTGAAGATATGGTCGTTACATTTCTTAGTGGTAACATTAAAATTGATATTGTTGAAGAAAAAAAGCATTAGCGAATATATAATTGTGAGCATACTTTTTGATAATTTTAGTCATATGTGTTTTATTAGTTTTAGACATGAGTTCGTCACTTTTATATTCTAATTTCCAGATTTATGGACATATAGGTCTTTTTAAAGAAGATCAACCACATTATGTGAAACTAGAGCATTAAGTAATGTGTCAGTGACACTATCTTAGGTAATGCAGCCATCTATTTACTCTGTTATGCCTGTATGTTTTGTGATGAACTCACTATAACCGACGGCAATGCCATGTTAAACAGATACGCAAAATACTGTGAATTGTGAACTTTAGACAAACGGGTGAAGTGGTCCATGGTGAGATTTATGTTTGTTCGACTTGAATTTGTGGGGGTCCCAGTGGCGCAGAAGTATGGTTCTCGCCTCTTGTTCGATTCCCAGCAGCGACACTGTCAGGTATTTTTCTCCTGGAAACACTGTGAAAGCATATATATGCCACTCCCATGATCCTATTCAGGTAGGTGGGATCAAAGAACCTAGTCCCAGGTGCACGTTGCGCACGTTAAGGAATCCTTGGCAGTTGGAAATCGATAAGAGTAGGCCGCTGTCTGGGCAAAATTAATTACTACCACAAAGGTCACAGTGGGTTGATCACCTGCTTGGCTTAATATCTTGATCCACAGAAATCAAGCCTCAAAGTGCTGGCCCTACACTGTCAGAGCAGTTGCCACAAGTTTTTTAATTCTTATCATTGTTCATGCGATTTGTTCTTAATGTCTCCAAAATAAGAGTAATAATAGTTAGACCGATGAACTCTTTTTTTTACCTCAGACTTCTTAAAGGTGCCCCTCCACCCTATTCAGCTTCTCCCAAAGGGGATGGACTCGGTAACAATGTGGTTAAAGGTTTAGAGGATCAATTGAGGCATGAACGTGGATCAAGAGAAGACTGGGAGAGGAAATTCAAGTAAGTTGTTTTGGTCCAGCTCAGACATTCAATTTTTAACTTTGTTCTCTTTGCCTCTTTAAAAAAAGAGATGAATAATATTAACTGCCTTTGATATGACCTCCAAGGGTGTAAAACTAACAACTTTAAAAACTTTAATAGCATTAAGAGGGCACCTGTTGACGAATGATTATGTCACTTGCCTCTGCATGTTTTTTTTTCCTACCTTTTAGTTTTCAAGGCTTTACTGTAACGAGGGGACCGCCCATTGTTAAAGGCATAGTGGTTATCTAGCACTTTTTGAAGGGTATCTCTATTTTGTCTTTGAAGAGTTCTCATGGGTGTTGATTTACTTTTCTTCTACAACACCAGCCTTTGGTAATTTCTGTCTGTCACTTTTTTCCTTCACATTTGTCAAATTTCCTTTTGCAGACAGTTGGGGTGGGGTTTGCTTCTGTCAGATTCTCCTGTTTCTCATTCGTGTAGCCCCAGTTATCTGATTATTGGTTTCATAATATCACCTTCATTTTGTCACTGTTCTTTTTTCCAAACAAAGTAACTAATATTTATTTAAAGTTTTAAAAATTTGTTTTGCCATTATTATGGTTAAATCAAAACAAGGTCACACAAGGCTCACATGCACACACTCAGACATACACACAACAACACACAGGCTCTTACTCTATTCTTTTTTTTATCTTAATCAGACAAACATCTGAAGAGCTTGAGAGATTGAACCATGAAGAATCAGCATTAAAACAAAGCTGTCAAAAAATGGAAAGAGAGGCAGCTTTAATCAAATATGACTTAAAAGAGGTTTGACATTTTTTGGTTGTTTGTTTTAATCAGATCTTGAAATAATTTACCTAGTTTATGTATGTATTTATATCATAACTTTCTTGCTATGAATTGAATTTAAGTCGCCCACATGTACACAGAGTAAAACATAAATTGTAAAGTTTTGAGTTTTGTTTGAATTAAGATTCTGTCAATAGTTTTGTGAGCTAAAAATGATCTAGACTGTACTAAAAGTGAAATATGAAATAATGGAAAGATAACAACAGCTTAAACAGGTAAAGCTCATTGGTTTGATATATAATTGTGAAACTAAAAATTTAACGTTTTAGAGAAATCTGTACTCAAAATTTCTTTTCCTTTGTCATGCAGAACCAACGCAAACTTGAAATTGAAATAGAAAATCGCAGGAAGTTAGAGTATGTGCTTCGTGATAAGGAGAAGCAACTTGAAGTTGAGGTAAATGCCAGGCAGATAATGTCTACGTCATCTGCCCATTCATCAGAAAAGATGTCCAGTTTGGAGAAAATGGTGAGTTTGACCAGCCAACGACTTAACCCTTTTGCCTTGTAATCCCGAAATTTAGGGCCATGCCATATTATCCTATATCCCATAAGGCCGGTATTTGGGAATTCAGGATTAGCCATTGAAAAGGTTACAGCCTAGTATTCAACGACTAGTCAGAAAACAGTTTACTTGCAGTTTCATTGGAAACATAAACAAAGATCTTCAAGTTCTTGCAATTTGTTTTGGGGGTAACATTTTTGCATTTACCATGTATAAAAGTTCAATTTGTGAACAAGAAACTTCAGGGATGAGAGACAACATCTAGTCTATGAAGTTATGGACTAGATATATTTATTCGACGAGGATAAATTTGAACAAGACGTAGACTATCCTGACTGTGAGTTTGAAAATATAGATTATGACAGAGATGGGACTCATAGAAATTGAAAATTATCCAGAGGAAGATAATGTTATAATCTGGATATTTCGAATGGGCGTGGCATCAATAAAAGGCGTGATTGGGATAACTATAAAGCTAGAATTAGGTTTGTGTGCTGAAAGGAATACATGTTCCAAGCAAGTCCTTTTACTTGTCCTTTCATCTCAAAATCGACCAATCTTTTTTTATACACTTTATTCACTCTATATCAACATTCTTTAGTTACAGTAGAAAATAAGACTCTGGTTGCTTGTTTTTACAGGAGAGAAAAAAAATGATTTTAAAATTGAACTGAGAAGAGATGCACGGGTTGCTTGTTTTCTATTTCTCATGATTTCATTTGACATTTTAATAGCTTTGACATCATCACAAGATCACAAGTTGTGTTGAAGGTCATGGAAAATCCCTATGCATTTTCAGCAGTTTTTAACAAATCTGGACTTTGCGACTAGTTTCTGAAATTACTTAAGAATTTGAAATTGTTGTAATGTGGGATTTTTTTTAATGGAAATTTGTATATAGATATTTAATCGTTTGATTTTTATTATATTTTTTCTCTCTAATAGGTAAATGATTTGAGTGAGAAATTGCGACTCGAAGTAGAAAATTCCTCCAAGTTAAAGAAAGTAAACACAGAACTACAGCAACGTCAGTCCAATGCAGAGCAAAGTTACAATGACCTGAATGCCAAGTTGCAGGAAGCCCTCAGCACTAAACAAGCTCTGCAGAGTGAAATGTTCAACATTCAAAACTCATTAGAAGGAGAGAGGAGTAGGCATAGTCAGGAGTCACAGCATTCACAAGAGCTTTCAGGTAAAGTATGGTTGTTTGTTTGATTAAACCCATCCGTGGGCCAGCCCTGTATTCAACTCATGTAGCACACGTCACTGGCATAAAGTGCATATTGAAGAAGTTTAGGTGATCAGCTCACTGTCTCTACAACTCTAAAATTTGTATCATGAGCAAAAAAACTTGAACAATGTTATTCCATTCATCATTTCATGGCTCCTTGGAGGAGCATGAGGCCAAAAATCAAAGGTTTCTTTCAATTTGTTTCTATGGTATTAGGTCTGCTCCCTTTTTAAAAAGGTTAGAACATGACTTTCGAAATGGATAATGCTGAAAATAGACTTCAAAAGTTGAGAGTAGTTTTCAAAAGATGTTGTTTGGTTGATTTTTAAAATGTTAAAATGTAGAGTGTAAGGAAAGTGTATGATGTAATCATTGTCAATCAAAAGACTGAAGTTTTGTTTGAAATTTCGTCTTTTGTCTTATGAATGAAATGTTAATCGCTTTTTCTCCCTTTACAGAAAGAATACACGCTTTGCAAGAAGAAAAACAGCATTATAGAGAGAAAGAAAAGGGCTATAACCAAGATATCCAATCTATGCAGCAACAAATTGTGCAATTAGAAAAGGTATAACACAAAGCTCATAGTTTGGAAAACTTTTTATTGTTTTGTGTTTTGAAAAATCATATATTCAAGATGTATATCTCATTAATGATTGGTAATTTTTTATTTGTGTTAACAATGTAAAGATTTATGAAAATTTCCATTTTGTATCAATCACTCCTCATATATGCATGTGTTGAGGGCTTTTTGCCTTTTGTTTTCCACATGAGCAAAGTAATGTAATTTGGATTTTGTTATTCTTTTCTCAAAAAGAATTTAGCAAGCGTTCATCTAGAAAGAGACAACTTTAGACAGCGCTTGGAACTAGAACAGAAAGCTCACAAAGATACAGTGGAAAAATACAATGCAGATAAAAACTACATTCTCACATCTTCAGATCAAGCCAATCAGCAGGTTGTCAGAGGTGAGAACCCTTTTTATAATCTTGAGTCTTTCCTTGGACTTGAGATCTGCTATCAGACTTTGAGGAGGGGAGTCTAAATACTAGACAAACAACTGGTTGAAAACTTGTGTCTTCACCCTGGCCTTTATCTCGACAACAGTAATTGGCCCAGCTGTACAATATGGAATGTTTGGGCTTGTGAGCTCTAAACTTTGTGTCCAAGAAATGGTGCCCCCTACACGATTGCGCTGCAGCACAAAAGGGGATTAGATGGGGGGGGGGAAGAAAGCATTGTATTGGAAATGTTGTGAAAAGCATAGGAATATATCAGTTATGGATTAAGACCAATCATTTTATGAATGATCAATACATTCTGTGCCTTTGAAAAATGTTTTTTCTTGAAATGATGTTTGAATTTCAAATGAATTTGAATTTGTTACTTTACTCAGGACTCATTCGACTATTGTCAGTTGTAATTAATGCATGATATATCAAATTGGGAAAATTATATTTATATACATTTCTTTAAACCTGATTTATTTTTAACAATTCATTTTACAAACAGAAATTGAGGGTAAGTTGGACCAAGAGAAACTCACACGCCAGAGGGCAGAGGCGAGATTGTTAGAAGTGGAGAAAAAGAACGGTGAGATGAGAGTGGATCTGATGCAGCTTCAACAGAAAGTCTCTTCATTACAAGGAGATGTTAGCACGGAGAATGATAAAGTGAGTGCTTTTTTCCTCGTTGTTCATGATTTATTCACTTAAAAATTACATACTTTTTCTTATCTGCAAGACTTTCTTGATCAAGAAGATTTGACTTTAATGAGCTGTATGAAATTATTTATCTTTTATCGAACTATCCTGGCCTTTAACTTTATTAAAAGATGCATATTTACCTCTCATGTTAATGTGTTGGTTTTTGCTTCAAACAATATCCTTTATTAGATGTTCTGATAATATTGATGTTTCACGTTTCCATTAGTCTAAGAACTTGAGCCTGCAAGTGGAACAAGAGGTACAGAGAAGGAACCTGATGCAGAGTGACTTCAAGACACAGTACCAAGAACTGCAGAAGTCTAAGACCAAAGAAAAGCAGTTGTCCAAGGTAACTTGTTCTTTCATTTCTTTCATGTTTCACTCGAACCTTCTTGCCCTCAGGGCCTCATTTGAACCGTGGCCTCAGTAAAAGAAACCCAACAGATTTATTTACAAAAATGATGGTGGATGAATTGGAAGAATTGTATGATTTCTAGTTGCAAGGGCTCACTGTTAATTTTCCAAACAAAAGACGAAAGAAATAATTCTAGATTTTGTTGTTAAATGTTGTGACATTTTAAAATATTTGATTTTGGTACTCTTACTTTTGATTTGTGAACAACACTTTTTGAAAGTATTGTTTGTATCATTTGATACATCTGTATGTGTATTGTAAAAATCACAACAAACACTGCCTTGAAAATATTATTATTTATTTCTTCACAGGAAATTTTGGATGCCAAGGATGACAAGAAAAGTCTTGAAGAAGAAATTAAGAAACTCAAAGAGTAAGTTTATTGAAACTACATAAGTAGACATTTCTTCATGTTAGATTAACATCATATGGGTGCTTTCTTTCTTTTTTTAAAAGTGACGTTCAATTTTCAATGCATTCAAAATGAATTGAACCTACGTTTTTAAAAATTGAGGGGGTGATGTGCAAAAATAGATAACGAGTCAATTCAAGCTTTTGAGTTATTACCGCTATCGAAGGCACCAAGTCAAGATTGTTCTTGTTTTCAAATCATTTTATTCAAAACTCAATAAATCTAACTATAATTGATGGGTAAATGTACATTTTTATTGGAATTTATAGAGTAGAGATTTAATAGGAGAAAATGTTGATTTTCTCAGTACTTTTGGCTGTTTTTGCATATCACCCCCTCAATTGTTTTTAAAAGTATATTATTTTCTAATATTGATTATATTCCTGGTTAAGGGATTATATGGTTGATAGAATAGTATAGTGTACAAATTATATTGGAGCTAGATGTTCTATTTAATTTTTGAAAAAAATTTTTAAAGCTTCAAACCTAAGAGAAAGACAGCAAAGTAGAGAGAATGCTACCTGAAGCCTTATTTTGTAATTGGTTTCTCTGGTTAAATAAAACAACTATATGCTTTGCTTGTTTGTTTTTCAGGGAAGTGTCTATCAATGACCTTCAGATGACAGAGTTAAAAGAGGAATTGCAAGCTGAAACCTACTTCTCCGTAAGTATTATGTTAGGCTGATAGTCAATCCAGAAAGTAATAATTTGTCACAATAAGGAAACGGGTAAAGCACCATTATAATGAGCCTCAAGACTCTTTTTGTTCTCCTTTATAAAAAATTTAAAAAATAATGTATGTCTGTTTGAGTGAGATGTGAGTTATTTATGAATTCATTGGTTCTCACCTTTCAGTCTCTGTACAAGACCCAAGTAAAAGAACTGAAAACCGAAGTTGATGAAAAGATCAAACAGATCCAAGATCTCGCTTCTGACGTCCAGAATATGATTCAAGAAAAGTTTGTATTTTCTTCTACCTTAACTAAAATGATATGTATCTCTACCACTGTTTCTGCCTTTGATATGACATATGTAATGTGTTGCCAAGGGTGTAAAGCTACGACTGTTAAACTTAAACTTTTTCTTCCCGTTTCATCTTTCTTTCTTCTTCTTTCTTTATCAATAACCTTTTAGTACCTTTCGGTGTAAGGTTTATGCATGATACACAAACCGTTTCATCTTAAAATCAAAATTTTGTTAGGGCTTTTTTTAGTCATGGATGTTTCTCTGAAGTGGCTTTTAATTTTGATCATTAACTGCAAGTCACAAATTTGCATTGTAATGTAGGTTTTAGATAAACTAGGGACTTATGTTAGGATAGTTTAAAGTTATAGTATCAAGTACTCACCTACACAGTACTAAAAAAGTTATTGATAAGAAAGTATCAAGTAATCCAACTAGATTTGACTTTGTCACAGTGACATCAGCTCTATATATTGTAAAGAACTATTGCAGAATGATCAAGATTAACACCAACTTTCGGAGCTTTCTCCCTATGACACTTCAATTTTTCTCTTTGTTAACTTCTACCAGAGAGTCCATTGGTGCCCAGTTACAGTTGGCTCTCACCAAGGCGGATAGCGAGCAGCTGGCTAGGCAGATTGCAGAAGAACAGTTGTCTGACGTGGAGAAAGAGAAGACCATGTTGGAGCTGGAAATCAAAGAGCTTATGTCTCGTCATAAGAATGATCTCAATAAGAAAGACTCTGTGATTTCCTCGGTGAGTTTGAGATGATAGGACCTGTGAGGAATTGTGTTGATGAAGTGAAGATGAATAGCATCTATTGGCCGAAACACTTTTTTTGAGGGGGGAATATTTCTCTGAAGACTTTCAGTTATCACTCTTCTGAGAAATTTCTTGTTAATGGCTGTATATTCTTCTGTCCATGCATGAAGTTGGTCAGTCTTGCTTTTTTTCATATGCAAAAAGGTTTTAGTCTAAACAACTGTTATTGTGTTGATTATGTCAATGCTACCCATGTGTACCCTCTACCTGCCGACAGATTGGTCATGTCTCACAATGCTATCATAATCATTAATCCTTTCGTTGTTGTTCTTGATTTTCACAGGAAGCCAGGGTTAAGGGGTTGCTGGGATGAGGAGAGCTGGGTTAAAAGGGTTAACATGAGTGATGGAAGAGTTTATCTATCTTATTGTTTAAAAAAACCAAACAAAAATATTGAATATTTACATAAGAAAAAGAGTATAGATTGTTGATTCATATTTCTTTTCCTAATTTCTTTTTGGTCATTTTCAGTTGGAGGACTCCAAACATAGTTACAGCAATGACATTGAGAATCTGCAGCGAGAGAAGGATGACCTCAACAACAAAATCAAACAACTCAGTGAAGGTACGGATCCATAGAGATGTGAATGATTTGAAAATTATAAAAATGAAAGATTGCCTCACGTGGCCAAAGCTGCTCAGTTTTTTTTTTTGTTTTTTTTTAAAATAGCTGAAGGGTTTACCACCAAGGCAACAATAAATATTGTTATGGCCAAAACTGGTAACACCTAAAAAGTTGACGCTCATTGTGCCATTCAAGTTTCGGGGCACAGTGGGTTGATCGCCTTTTTGCCTTATCGACCTGATCCAGAGTTTTTTCAGCACTGTGTTTGGCAATGCTGGAAATGGGGGCTAAAATGTGGATAACAAAACAAAAGAAAAGTGAAAGATAAAGAATTTATTCTCAAGAGTCAGTGCTGAAGGTGAAGGCACTTCAATTTTGAATGAACCCCCCGAAAGCAACAAACCTTTTTTAATTATATTTTTGTTCGCATATTTTTTCTTTGTGTTTTGTGCTGATTATTGCGTTTCTTTTATTTTACTCATCAGATAATATCATATCAAAGAACACAGAAGAAGAGAAATTAAGGAAACAACTTGACGAGGAAAGGCTCAAGAAAACTCAAGTGAGAAATGCCATCTTTTTACTATTTTATATGGGTCATTTAAAAAAAAGTGACACTTTGCATGTCCAAGCGTTTCATTTTTTGATAATTGCGCATCAGTTTTTTTAGTTTCACGGATTTTTGCGTCCTTTTCGAGTTGTCCACAAGTTTTGTGTTTTTGGTGTTGCCCATTGAACACTCATGATGAACGGAAAGTTTAAATTATGACGGACAAACACTTTACTGATGTCGCCACTAATGAAGCTAAAGCGTTAACTGCTATGCCCTTGGGACGTATGTTTTTGTGTTTTTTATCAATAACAGAATCACCAAATAACAGCAGAGACTACATTCAAATGACTGTATTATTTTTACCCGTTTGATTTATGGTCTAAAATTTTGGATCCTAGTCCCTGAACTGTGTATAAATCTAATGGACTTCACTTTAGTAACTTTACAACAATTTCCTTTTTTTCCGAAAAAATTGTTATAATTGGTTATTTTTTTGGAAAATGACTCATATACACAATTGAATTCCTATCATCTGAAATTGTTTACTCCTCTGCTCTTATAAAACGAATACTGTTTATGATGATTTGATAACTTATTTATTCTTTCTTGTCATATAGATATTATTATTCTTTTATCACAGGCTGTAAACAAACTAGCAGAAATCATGAACAGGAAAGAATATGCCCAACAAGGGCGAGGAGGGAAGAGCAAAGCTGCAGAAACAGATTTGAGGAAGCGCAAAGAAAAGGAGAATCGAAAACTGCAACAAGAATTAACTATGGTAGGTTCTGCTTTTTTTTCAAAGTTGTAATTAAAAGAGATAAGCACTTTGTTCTGAGATTTAAGAGTTTCTGATTGGAATATTGTGAAACAAGAGCAACTTTATGTTCCTTTCTTTGTTTGTTCAATTGTACCCCGGTAGCTGCAAAGCAATGTTCGGACCAGCCATATGTTCAACCCTGAATGGTGGGCAACACAGAAAGATGGAGGTGACTTATTTATTGTGAATTCATCCAAAGCATTGTCCCGCGTCCACTTTGTTTTGAATATGCGTTCACCAGCAGTCGACTCAACATACACAATGCAGACGATGTTTGGATCCTTTTTGTTGTTTAGATCAACACCTATACAAATAGATTCTAGTCTTGGAAAGTCTTGGCTAATTGAATATAGATATGTATGGAACTCTAGAGAGATCAGTGTGAGAAGAGAGTTTATGTGACAGTTATGATGAGTAGATTGTCTTTGTCTGTCTTTAGGAACGTGACAAATACAACAAGATGGTGGAAAAAATGCAGAGAGATGTGTCTGAGGCACAACAGAACGTATATGAGGAGAGTCATGCTAGACAACGCTTGCAGATGGAGCTGGATGCCAAGGATTCGGAAGTGGAACAACTGCGTGATAAGCTAGTAACTATCATGAATGTAGACAGTGCATCCGTTCATAGCGGCAACATGGAAGACAGCATAATGAGCAGTCCAGATGACTCTGGAAGTAGCAATTCTACAGGTGAGAATTTTTTTCCTCTCTCCTTTTCTTGTCGACCCCTATCTTTCATTCTTTCTTTCTTTCTCTCTTTGGTATTCCTGGTTTACCGTTTGGCACCTTTTGGTGCCAGCTTTATCCATAGTGAATAAACTTCCTCCACCCCTATTCTTTTCTTTTCATCAACTAAAGTAGTCTTTTTCTTTACATTTTCCCAGTCTACCTTGTGGTTTACTCTCAAATATCATTTTCGATTATTTCCATTTCTGTTCCCTGTAATCTACTTTTTTCTCTGCTATCAAATATCCATGGCTTACTTCCATTTGATAATGTTGGGCAACACTAAATTAAAAATGGCTATTTATGTCTTTGTTTAATCCCTTTGATTTTGAATTTGTTTTGTTTTTTATTCCCCATTGTGTAAAACCGTGTCTTCAGTGGATAAAGCATTTTTTTAAAAATGCGATGTCAGATAATCGGTTAATATAAGAATATTTTACCAACATTATAGGCCAGGACTTTTATGTATGGGGGTCCTAGTGGTGCAGAGGTACGGTTCTTCCTCTGAAACGAAAAGTACCGGGTTAAGCGAAAAGTACCGGGTTCGATTCCCAGCAGCGACACTATTGGGTATTTTCCCTTATCCTATTCAGGTAGGTGCGATCAAAAAACCTAGTCCTATTGGAGACGGACGAAAAACTCTGAGGTCCCGTTTGACAGTTGAAAATCGATAAAGAGTAGATCGCAAGGCCGCTGTCTGGGCAAAATGAATTCCTACCACAAAGGTCACAGTGGGTTGATCACCTGCTTGGCTTAATATCTTGATCCACAGAAATCCAGCCTCATAGTGCTGACCCTACACTGGTAAAAGGGAACTGGATAAGAAAGAAAGAAAGAACTTTTATGTATAATCACTAGCTTTTTAAAATTCCCCACCCCCATCTTACATTGAATGTCATGTTTCCTTTTCTTATCTCCACAGTATCTGATTATATGGAAGGCTGGTTGGCCATCCCCAACCGTAACAATATCAGGAAATATGGTTGGAGGAAGCAGTATGTGGCGGTCAGTAGTCGAAAAGTCTTGTTTTACAATTCAGAGGCTGACAAGCTCAATTCTGATCCCATTATGGTGCTTGATATTGAGTAAGTGTTTGCAAGGAAATGGTTTTTATCATTGTTAAGTGAGCGTTAATACTACGGTTACAGGGGAAGTCTCTGGCACCTTATGGAAGTACTTTGCTAAAAATAGGGCACTTGTCGTAAGTATGTGTGATCTTTAAAGCGTGGGTAATTTAGATCCCAAAACGGAAGTAAAATATTGCCGGAAGTTGTATGATGGCCTTAAGGACCTATAACTACTACAGAATTAGTGTCAAGTGATCTTACGTTGAAAAAATATGTATTCGTCCTCGCTTTCAATTGATCTTTTCCCCCCTTCTATTTTCTTATCCAATTGTTATATTTTTGTTTTAACATCATATATGTTAACATATAATTATACATGCGTCATATTTAGTTCTTGATAGAGAAACAAATTTTTAAAAAAGACTTATTACATTTCTGATATAGTTCATAGTCTGTTTATTGAATTGTGACCAATTTGACTGAATGCTAAATGTTCCTAAAAAAAAGATTGATGTTAATGAAAATGGTCTCTGCCCAATGCTATCTGTGATCTTCCAATGCGGTGTAAAAAAACCCATCTCTTTTATTTATTGATATTTTTAATAGATTGTACAATGGACCATTATAGATTGACATTGATTTGTTTTTGTCTTGTGTGTATCACATTGTTTGAGCTTCTTTTCTTTTTCCCAATCAAAAGCAAATTGTTCCATGTTCGTCCTGTCACTCAAGGAGATGTGTACAGAGCTGATGCCAAAGATATTCCCCGTATTTTCCAAGTAAGATTTTTATGTTTGCCTTTTTCTCTCTCTCTCTCTCTTTCTTTCTCTTTGAAAAAATAGTTTTTAAATCTCCAAAGACAGCTGTTTCAAGGGAGAATAATGTTCATTTTGTAAAATGTGTTTGGTTCCCCCCTCCTATATCCATGATAAATCAAACCATCTTACTACCAACAGGTTCTGTACGCAAGTGAAGGAGAAAACCGCAAACCAGATGATGCTTCTTCTCAAGAAGCCGTTGTAGCTACCACAGAACGCGCCGGTGTCATCAGCTACAAAGGCCACGACCTCATTCCCCTTAACTACCGCACTCCGACCTCATGTGATTCCTGCCACAAGCCTGTCTGGCATGTGCTCCATCCACCCCCTGCATTGGAATGCAAACGTGAGTCGGCCTTCCTGATGCTTTCCAGCCAAACAAACGTTTAGATAATTAATAGTTATGATAATAATAGTACTTTATTCATCTTGAAAAGAGAAATTTTTTGTATACAAGTGATAAGAATTGAATAATTGAATAATATGAATGATTAAATGATTATTAATAGGACATTATTTGCTTAATTTGTATTACAAAAAAATGTTGCAATTTAAAAGTAGAATATAAGAATTTGTTTACAGGTATGGTATCACAGAAAAACGTAAAATACAACTAAGTTAAGATTTTTAGAATTACAATATATCTTCATTTCAAAGTCATGTAAATAGATGGCAAATTTGAAATGTGTGAAAAATTGTGAAATTCAATGATATTATTATTGGGACCAGCCCTAGTAGTGATAATGGTATTATTAGTGGGACCAGCCCTAGTAGTGATAATGGTATTA